>JACXGI010015175.1:0-17779 GCA_016801175.1 Esox masquinongy
CACTCCTCCTCCTTTCCTACCATTTCGACACGTATTCATATAGCCAAATTTTTCAGGTGCTGTCTCGTTAAGAATGGCAGCACTACAGTCTTCTGTTAGCCACGTTTCAGTGAGAAACATAAAATCTAGGTTGTAGGATATTATAATGTCATTTACCAAGAATGATTTGTTGGCGAGAGATCTGATATTAAGTAAAGCCGGCTTAATAGATTTAATAGGGGTTCCTGGACTAGTAGGTTGACATGTTACAGTTAACAGATTAGACACGTTTACTTTATAGGTTGAATGCTCACAATTCCTTCTATTTCGAATCAACACAGGAATAGAGATACTGGGTCCTAGCTTATACTCAAAACAATCGGCATTGCTATTTTCACAATAGCAGGGACCCGAAGCACATCACCGAGTATATTAAAGGGGTATATGAAGGGGTACTAAGTATATAGGGCACTAACGTGTAGAGGGGCCCTCAAATGTTTGCATCTTTAATAAAGAGGGAGGGGCCCTTAGAGGCCACCTATGGACAGGGCCCAGAATTTTGTGCTACACCCCTGCCCAGACACATCCACCCAAATTTGCGGACGGTCTGCTGGGTTAGGCGCCTTGCTTAAGGGCACAATTACAACGTTTTCACTTTGTTAGATCCGGGATTCAACCAGCGCCCTCTCATTACTTGACATGAACATTTCAACTGTCCTTTCTCTCCATTTGTGAACTGACATTACCTCTGTTCTTTTCCGTTTTCAGATATATCGCTATCTTGCAGGTTTCCAGAGTGTGCTTCATTATATTATGCAGAGGAACAATATGGTGTTTGCAAACGATGAAAAGTAAGGGGAGCCCATTACCATCGGAAGCTAAAGGTCAATTCAATTAGTCACCTCCTAAAATGCATGCTATTCCCTTCATAGTGCACTACTTTTGACCAGGACCTATGGGGAATAGGGTGCCTTTTGGGATACATGCCTTCTCCAGGAGTTAGACGCCACTGATGCCGTTTCTTTTATGCAGTTTGAAGAGTCTGACCACCCGCATCCTTCTCCTGCACGCCGAGGATGACGGCGTGGTGCCTTTTCACATGAGCCAGAAGGTACGCACGCTGCCCCAAAATACGCTAAGCCGTTGAAATTCATATTCCATTAACTCCCCAAAGTAAAAAGTAGGAGGAAAATCACCTAAAAAAAATTCACACCAAAATAACCTCAGACCATTTAAAATGTTTGCCATTTCCTGTGTTACTCCTGAAGGAGGATGAGGCTGATCAGTCATCCACTCGTATGACCGATTTAGATGTAATATAACCCAGAACATGTGCGTTTCTTTCCAGCTGTACCAGATTGCACGTCGAGCCCGTAGACAATGGAACAGAGAGGACCAAGTGGCCATGGTGACCTATGGAGAATCCTTGGGATACTCACACAACTACATTTACCTGGACCCCAACCTCACCACCGTGGTTGGGTCAGTCAGATGATAGTGGACACAATCTCAGCCAATCACAAGTCCAGCTCATTTACCTACAGAACGGCATGCTCATCTCAAACTGCTGCTTTCGACAGGGTGTATAGCGTGTAGGGTGTCAATGGGGACTCACTCAATGTTTATGAGCAACAAAATGTGATTTTGTTTTTGTTTGCTTCCCTCCGCAGGCGCTTTCTACAAAGTACGAATTCCCAACAATGACTCTGAGGATGAATCCCCGGGAAATCTGGATGCTAAACGTCCCATGTTAGGGGAAGAGCTCCCTCCGGTACTGCATGTTGCTTGCTCATATTGCATATATTCATCTAATGTCCCCAGTAGCCATCGGGGCACTGTTTGTCAGGTGTCATGTTGCACTGTGTGACTGTCGCCTGTGACTGTGTTCCTTGTATTACTATTACATTTTGAACATTAAATCAAGAATTCATAGTCACTTCAGTTTTCTGATTTTACAACCACCAAGACGTTGCCTACTGTTGCAGAATACAGCTTTGAAAGACATCAGGCAGAAAGGACTGGATACATCATATTAGACAGAGGTGTCATAATGAACATGAAAAATATTTAATCCTTGATCCAATACATTTTCAAGTACGAGAGCTGGCATTTGCACAGGGTTAAGACAACATTGCAATACCTTTAAGGTTGACTCAGAAATCCTTGGGAAAACAGACGTTTGTTAATGCTAAAGGTATGTAACAGACTTTTGTGTCAAGCTCTTTGCAAACAGCTGTGGTTAAGCTAGGAAGGAAGTCTAAGCTTGTTAGGTTTATTCAACTTGTTTCAAAACATCTTCCCAATGGTTTTGGGTCCACAGCTGTGTGTGGGAGTGGGTACATCCCTTCAGCCCCAATCCTCAGTGGTTTACAAAGAAAGTGGTGAATCCCAGTTTATTTTTTTATTTTTTTTTAGTAACACCAGTAGGTGTTGGGTTTTGCTATGGTTACCCAATCTAAACCATCATTTGGGACAATTCAAAACTGACTACAAATCAGCACCCAGGGGCCACTTGAACTTCACCAGGCTGCCTCACTTCTTCAGTGTCCTGGCGGTCTCCTGCAGGGCCTCACGCGGCTCATTGGGGGGCGGGATCTTCAGGTCGGTAGGCTCCACCCCCCAGACCTCCTTGGCATAGTCCGTGATGGTGCGGTCACTAGAGAACTTCCCGGACGCCGCAATGTTCTTAATCACCGTCTTGGTCCACTCCTTTGGGTTCTGTCAGAACATGCAAAACATTTACTGCTCTGCTTTCATTTCAACTGGTAAGCCACTAACGTAAAGATGATGGCCCCCATATAATGGCTTGCCCAGCACCCCTAATTCTCCTGGCTATGCACACACTACTCTCAGTAACAGTGGTTGTTGACCCCAAAACTCTGGTGTGACGACCACCACACTTTGACGACCATCACACTTCATGTGCCAGAGGAGCACATGGGCGAATCACGCCCTGTAATATTTGCTCGGTGCGATCTGTAGCCATGGTTCCTAGCCCAAGGTGCACAGTTAATATAAATGACCAGTTTACCTGGTAAAGACGGCTGACTTCCTCCTGGCTCTTTATGTAGGCTTCATAGTCTGCAAACACCTTGAAGCTGAAGAGGGAGAGGTTATCAATGCCAAGGTGGATTCACACTATTGGAATCAGCCCCATATACTGTAGCTCTGGTCAAAGTGGTACTCTACATATGGTTTTTACCGGTCATGGTTGAAGAGCATGTTGGTGATATCTTTGAAGAGCTCTGGAGTCTTGGGGCAGAAGTATCCACTCTTGATCTGATCAATGACCAGCTTCAGTTCTGGGATCCTCTTGTAATACGCCATGGCATCGTAGCTTAGAAGACGAGGGACGAGAAACGTTGTTTAATAAAGGGAAACCAATTTAAAAAAAATAAAATCAACTGTCCTCATAAGTTTGGCCAAATCCTAAATCAAATCTGAGCCACAGGTTGACAATAGAGGAACCACCCAACTAACATTAGTAAACAATGTTGTCATGTATTACCAGCACCTGAATCAAGTTTTGGATTTTCTAACTTTGCCTTGTTGACCATCATGTACATTTCAGTAATTTACCAAATGCTCTTATCCCGAGCCACTTAGCGGGATTAGGTTGAAGTGCCTTGCTCAAAGGTACTACGATAATGCATGAAGCAGAACCCAGGCATTTTCAGAAAAACCCCCTTCTGTGTCCTCCTGGACGAGTACACACTGTGTCATCCCCTGTGTCATCCACTGTGTCATCCCTGTACGTTTGCACGTGTCTATTACCCCTCCACGTCCATCGCCGCCACGTCCTCCACCCTCATTCCAAAGATGAACATGTTCTCCATGCCGGCCTCCTCGGCCATCTCCACGTTGGCCCCGTCCATGGTGCCGATGGTGAGCGCCCCGTTCAGCATGAACTTCATGTTTCCCGTTCCGGAGGCCTCGGTCCCGGCGGTGGAGATCTGCTCGGACAGGTCGGTGGCTGGGATCACTGCCGAGGAAAATGAATCGACAGAAACGTTTAGAAATAATAGAGGTTAGGAATTAGGCCGCTTGAAAATGATTGACTCGTAAGCAACCTGCCGATGCACTGTTTGAAGTACACTATGCCAACAGGGCTACTGCAGTAGCACGCACGTTTATTTACATAGCACAATTCACACATAGAAGCAATTCAATGTGCTTTACAATGAAAAAAATATACAAATGCAATAGAATAAAAGTATTCTCTATACCACAGTAGGATTAAGTGTGTTGGAAAAACTTGCCTTTTCACTTAGTAGAATAATATTACAAACTATATGGTGCCCAATGGCGCATGTTTTAAAAATTAAGTAATTCCTTAGAAAATTGGACAAAAATAGCATTATAGTTGTACCTGGAGTAAATACTAGCTTCTTTGTGCTGTAAAATGAAATGCTGTGTTAAACAGTACCTTTCTCAGCCAGACTGACCCTGTAGTTCTCCAGGTAGATGACCTTCAGTTTGTTGCCCACCACTGGGTCATTGTTGACCACCTCTCCCACGGTCGTGATCAGTTTGATGATCATCTTGGCCATGTGGTACCCTGGGGCAGCCTGCAGGGGGCAACAAAGGCTCAATGTTTTTCTATTTCTGGGGAGAACCAAAAAGAGCATTGGCTTGATTTCTTACATCCGCACACCCAGCCTCCTAAAAAACCCTTTAAATGAGAAGAATGAGGTGGGAGGGACCTCCAACTTTCACATCCAATGGCTAGAGGGATTCTCTCTTCCTTTCCGTTCATAAAGCTGAGATGAGTCTGTAGCCCATTCTGTGACCAGTCCATTTAAAATTTGGAAATGAATGAACGAGAATATCCGCAATGAGACTACTGTTTAACTCCTCCTGAAAACCCATAGGAGGAACATCGTCAAAAAGTTGGTCCCTATAAACCCCTCCTTCAAAGGGTTTGAAGGAAGTGAGATGGAAGACGCCCAAGTCACATACATACCTTGCCGCCAATGATCACAGTCCGGGAAACAAAGGGTGCGTTTGGGTTCTTCTTGATGCCTTTGCGACAAAAACACACAGTATTTTCTAAAATTTAAGCGCCATCTGTTTACAAAGGAATTCACGCCTCTACTCGGGTATGTCGTCACATTTGATCAACAACCTCCACCAAGGTACTGATAAAGACCCAAATGGCACGCTGTTTACTAGATAGCAGACTGCAGAGCCCCCCCATGCCCTGGTCTGAAGTAGTGCATAATAACAGGGAACAAGGTTTAATTTAGGATGTGACCTAGAACACCACATACGGTTGTACATGGTGATGACGTGAAGGCAGTTGAGCAGCTGCCGCTTGTACTCATGAATCCTCTTGACATGGACATCAAACATGGATGACGGGTTGATCTTCACCTTGTACTCATTCTCCAGGTACTGGGAAAACTTCTCCTTGTTATCCTGAGGACAGAAAACACACGGAACACACCGGAAATCAGTGGCAAAATATTGTGTGCGCTCTCAAAACATGCACGCACGCACACGCACTGACTCCGAGGCCCCTGAATTGTGGTTTTAAATGACGACATGACACTCCTAACAATGGGATGGGGCGACGGGGGTGCCAACGCTACGTCAGGAAGGAGAGGTAGGCCTGATCACGATGACGACAAGACAGGAAGGTCAGAGACCTAGCAGGGTGGTACCAGGACAACCATTTCTCCCTCGACCTCAGTCGAGGTGTTCCCAGACTACAGGCAAGGGAACGCCACGTTGACAGGCAGAAGGGGAGTGAGAAAGCAGAAGAGGCAGAAAAGATTGGGCATTGGCGGTTAGACCTTCAAAATGTCCTACAAACGCATCATTGAGAGCATCTTGATGGTACTGCATCTCCGTTTTGCAGGGTAACTTCACTGTCCATGATCACAAGACAGTTGTGTTTATGGAAACTGACATGGTAGCCTTCAACTACCATTGTTGCTACATTAGCTTTGCCAGAAATACTTTGGTTTTTGATTTTCAGCCATTTTGGCTTACTGGTAGAAAGCAGAGAAAGAGAGCAGAGTTAACTGAAAGAGTAGTGAGGAGAATCCCACTGTTGCAGAAATGTACCAGACACTTCCAGACTGTTGGCCCCAATCTTACAGACACCCTTTTAAAGTAAGACACTGAGGCGGATATACATGGGTTTGAATGCCAAAACACAAAAATTGGGTGAATATGAACAATGTTGCCCCTTTTTTGCTCAAGTCCCTGCCTTTCAAACAGCCAGAAGTACAAGTGTTGGCTTGTGTTTCTTCGCTTGCCCTTACCTGCTTGACTTTACAGACATCTCTAATGAAAGCATCATCATCCACCAGCTCGTTGAGCTTCTTTAACTGACTGAGGTCTTTCACATATTCCTCACCGATGGCCTGGAAACATGTAAACAAATTAACCAGACAAAATGGTGTAGAAACTGGCCTTCAAAAACAAAGAGACAGTAAAATGCCAATGTCAGATAGTAGATAGGCATGGTTCCTTTACAAAGAGTAAACATAGAAAATTGCCAAAGTTGCCGATCTAACCTCAGCGATGAGCTCAGCCAAACCCGGATTACAAAGGAGGAGCCAGCGTCTAGGAGTGATCCCATTGGTCTTGTTCTGGAACTTCTTGGGTTCTAATTCATGGAAGTCTCGGAACCTTTCAAAGCAAAGGAAAACAAGTTGTACAACATGAGGAGTTACTGAATAGACAGACCAGGCTACAGTCCAAGTTGAGACAGCTGGTTCATGTCTGGTAGGGCAGACGTAACAAAACCATCTCGAAATGCTTTGGACCAGAACCAACGAGAAACCAGCTTTAATCACTGGAAAGAACCTCTCCGTTTAACTCATTTTTCAAGCGTCTTAAAGGTTGTGCGTCCTGAACACAACCTAACAAGGCCTCATCTTACACTTCTGTTTTGATAATGTTGGAGTGTATCTCAGCAACTCCGTTGACAGCATGGGATCCTACAATGCACAGGTGGGCCATGTTGATCCGCTTCCCTCCATCCTCCTCGACCAGGGACATTCTACGTAACCGATCCAGGTCCCCTGGGAACAGAGCTGCAATCTCCTGGAATACAACAACAGAATGTATAGCAACCAGAGAAACACACAACTGGTGTCAATTCACACATCGTGGTCCAGTGTCCGAAGAACGTGGATTAAGGCTACAGATTTTAAAACGTGGCATTCAAATGTTAGATAAACAATGACACAACGTCACCTTTCCATGCATCCAAGTTGTCTGGTAAAAGTTTAAATGACTTAAACTTTTGAGCCATCAATACATTTCTACATCCAGACCTGGTTTGCCACATAGAAGATCTACTGAACATCTCATACATACATCCAGGTGGACCTGGTTGATTCTGTAGATGATCTGCAGATGTCTGGGCAGCAGGGTCTCCAGAAGCTCCACAGGCCAACGTTCCAGAGCTTCAGGGAGCACCGTGTGGTTGGTGTATGCAAAGGTCCGTTTGGTGATGGACCATGCCTGTGACGAGAGGAACGGGTTTGTTAACAAATTCCACACTGGATACCAACAGCCTGATGGTCACGTCTCAAAAAGAATTTATAAAAAAAAGTCATTAAGCAGCACACAGATAAAGTACATAGGGTGTGTATACAGTTTTGATCCAACACACCGTGTCCCAGTGAAGTTTCTCTATGTCCACGAAGATCCTCATGAGCTCTGGAATGGCCATGGCAGGGTGAGTGTCGTTCAATTGGATGGCCACCTGTCAACACGACCAATCACCTTTCAACACGATCAATGAAGCAAACCCGTCAATGAACCGACCCATCCAAATAATCAGCCTATCGAAAGACACACTTCATGACTACATCGTGTAACCAATAAATAACTGACTTTCTCTGGGAAGTTTTCGAAGGAAACACGGCCAGTGGAGCCCCTCTTCGAGGTCTTGAAGCGTCGGATGATGTCCTGCAGGGTAGCCGCCACAACAAAGTACTCCTGCTTCAGACGCAGCTCCTTCCCCTCAAAGAACTACAGGTAGAGGAGCAAGGGGGAATTTAAGTTAAAGAAATGCATGCGTGTTTGTGTACAGGTTTTACCATTCTTGTGAGGTTAAGGGCTACAGAAACGTAAATACATTTTGGTCCCCCCAAAAAAAAAAAAAACAAGTGTGTGCGCGCATATGTGTAAGTGCGTGCGCGCATGCGTCCGCAATTCCACCTAGGTGGCCAACATGGAGCTTACATTATCGTTGGGGTAGAGCACACGAGAAATATTCTCTGCCAGATTCCTGTCCAGGACAGCTTGGATATAATCTCCAACATTGACTGGGATGAGAACACAGAATTAGAAATAAGACATTAGATAGAATCCAGGCCTTTGTGATTCTAACTTGAAGAATATGTTGAGCTTATTGTACACAGACAAACATAACAGCCCCCCACACTCTGGGTGATGTGCTCCCATAAGAAATGAAGATGCCAGCAGAATTAAAGGTAATCAGCCTGGGTTGTTTCATCAGACAGAAGACAATATACCAATACGAGGAGCGGCGATAACCTGAACCACTTGTGTTTAATTGCTAATGTTTTCTCGCACCCCAGAACACGGCCCCGGTCACCCCAGAACACGGCCCCGGTCACCCCAGAACACGGCCCCGGTCACCCCAGAACACGGCCCCGGTCACCCCAGAACACGGCCCCGGTCACCCCAGAACACGGCCCCGGTCTGGGTACTCACAGTCCTTCAGGTTGAAGTCGTTGGGAGCGCGTGCAGACCACAGCCTCATGGTGTTCACCGTGTTGTTCATATACCCGGGGATAGGCGTGTCGTATGGCATGGCCAGCACCACCTGGAGAACACGGCCAAGACACAGGGGGAAATTAACATCCGGGCTACTAATGTTTATTAATGAAAATGTGTGACGATCGCAAACGGACATTCAGATTCAAGTTCAAGTTGCTAAGAGGATCCATCAGGTGGCGTAGCAGTCTAAGGCACACTTTCTTAGTGCCAAGCTGTCCACCAGAGTCCAGGTTCGAGTCTTAACAGGGCTGCTGACTGAGGCGGGGCTGGGAGCTCCACGGATGCGTATTGGTTAAGCATCGCCATGGTAGGGATTGACTCATCACACTCTAGCAACTGCCTCAGGTGGGTTAATAAATGAATTAAAATCGAAATATAATTTAGCAAGGTTGACTGAGGTAACCTCCCTGCACGTACAAATCCAGATTAAGCATGTTTTACTTCACAACAATATTTCCGTATTTTGTTCATTAATCCACTGAATCCAATCTCTCCAAAAAAATGTTCATGTCCGCAGTCACGTTTCCATAACACAAGCATCACGTTGTATTAAGAAATCAGGGACCAACAATTATCTGAGGACTAATGAAAACTAATAGATAGGTTTACTCAAAAACATGTCTACCTGTGTATCCACCCACTTGGACCCCTCTTTAGACTCATCCACTTTGCCATAGAAGTGTACTGGTAGCATGAACTCAGGGCGGGCCTTCTCCCAGGGATTACCATGACGCAGCCAGTCATCTGCTTCCTCCACCTAGGATCAAGCCAGTCACATGCTTACATTCCGTAGGTTTCCCTGTGGATTTCAATCTAAGAATGACAAAGCCACAAGTCAATATGGAATTGGGGCCATTATATCCTGGTGGCAGATTGCATCACTCATCGTCTAGTCAGTATCGACAGCATGACAAGGAGTAAGGCAAGCACAAGCTGGGTAGCAAATGTTTGAAGAGGTGGTCCTGATAATATTCCAGTCTAAGCAAAAATACACATTAACAATATAGGGAATTAAAAATGTTTTTTAGAACGTGTCAGTAAATATCTACTGAACTCTTGACTATAGACTCGACAGCGGAGTTTCTCGTAGTAAAGATCATTGCATGTTTCAGATGTGCCATGTATGGTCACCGGAATACATAAGACCAAGGTCACTTCTGAATAGGAACCACGTTCAATCTGTTCGCCCCACAGAAGTGGAGTAGGCTGAAGAATAACCTGAGGCTTGAATGCATTGTGTCTATAAGCACATCTAAAACTTTGCGAAAGGTTTCGCTATGTGGATATGTGGCATATTCTGATGTATGGTTATGAGCTTGCTTGTAAAAATTTGCACAAGAGAACATTTTCATGATTAAGGTACAAAATTCTTGATGTCCCTTTTAAATGAACCATTAACATATTTGCTTCCACCAATTTTTGTTGTTGTGTTGAGGTCTTAGTGGGTAAAATGCGCTGGAGGTTTCATCATGAAGTCAGTGTGGGAGGAGCCCACACCAGCGTTGCAGTCCAGGTTGGGTGGGGAGATCGTGACCCGCCACACTGTCACAGACCTGGGTTTAAGAAGTACCGGACACCTATCAAACACCAAGCTTCAGGCTGCCTGCGGCACCACACGGGCAGGGTTGGTACTTCCGTGATTCTTCGATTTGTTCCACCGTGCCAGACAAGCTCAGTCAAGACTGATGAATTATGGGAAACCCGTCTGCAGTGTTGGTCAATCACTTACAGGAGCAGAGTTGCTGCAGTGTGCCTCTATCGCTCAGTTGCCGAGGTGAATCAGTTCCTTTGCCCAGGACAACACCCTTGTTCCCTTTTTAGTACACTACATTGACCAATGCCACATGATCCATGTTAAAAACAAGTGCACTACACAGATAAAAGGGTGCTTTTGGGGCACATGTAGTCAGAGCCTGTCGCAATAGGCGGGGGCTGGCTTAGAAGTTGAGAAATCCATTATGGGTCTGATAACAACTTGCACACAACAGGTGCTTTCATATTTGGTCTTTGTGTTTGCAGTGCCGAAAGTGCAATGCCCCTTGGAACATTGAACTAGTTTGTTTTTCCCTCTCAGTCATCCATTGACGTGGTAAAGTGAGGCATGCATTCAACACGTCCTGCTCACTGCAAATGCCGCCTTTATCCTGCAAAGATTTCAGTCCCTAAGGTGGTTCTTCTTAAAACGCGCCTGCATTTTGGTTTGTCTCATCGGGTGAGAACGTTAGGGAATCTGTGGAAATGGTCAATAAACCAATACTTAAAGGGTATTCAGAACATGTATTACTCTCAGATTAACCACTGTAAGTGCTGTGTTTTCTTACCTGCCAGCCTTCCTTGATCTTCTGATTGAAGATTCCGTACTCGTAACGGATCCCGTAACCGTACGCCGCCAAACCGAGGGTAGCCATGGAGTCCAAGAAACACGCTTAGACAGGCAGGAAACAACCATGTCAATCAACAATCCAATGTCAATAGAGAGATGGTGAGGCGGGGTCAGGGGTTATGAGGTCAAACGTCCGTTTGTGGCATCTTGCCAACTGCCATGGCCACTGCAATGACGACCAGCCTAGGATCGGGTGCAACAGTCCAAGGGCTTGACTTGGAAGAATCTGGTTCTAGAATGGACATCGCTGTTTAACTGGCAAGGAAGAATTTAGTCTAATGGAAGAATTTAGTCTAATGGTCCATAACTTGTGTATTCTGTTCGCAAATACAACCGAAATAACTTTAAGGCATCCACCCCTTTTTAATTGGTGGGTTGGACTTACAACCTCTATGGTAATTAGGAAGGCGGGATCATCCAGGGAATCATACTAACATTGAATTTACAAGAAGGCCTCAACGCCCCACACTACAACCAACATTATAATGGCACAAGCACACTGAGACAGCATCTTCCAACTCAGTGGCTGTACATCACGTCTCACATGCAACAGCTTTCAGCCAATCAACATTCAACTGTTCGACGGTCCTGCAAGACAACAAATTAAACCACCTAACGTCATGGCTGTGACTTAGACAACAGCGCAACTGATGGGCCCATTGTATTCATGCAAGACTAAAATCTTTTCCTCATGTCCAACAGCAACAAACAATAAGGGGTGTAACAAAGTGTGTCTATGGGTCAGACAGCCATCCAACAACTACTTCCAAGTGCTGGTTAACATCCCGTTTTGGCTGGCAGACTATTCATGTAGTTTTCCCATCAAGCCCATGTTGAGTAGCCAAACACTGATCGTTGCAAAAAGGAAAGTAAGAAATGGTGCATGTGCGATTTGTCCAATTAAAAATCCAAGGAGGATGTTTGTTCTGCATAGCATATTTCGGAACATTCCAAAACATTGCATGCTGCTCGACGTGCAACTGATGTCTATTAAATCTGAAAACCAAAAGTTTCAGTTTTTCGAACATCAACTAAAAGTTTGTTTTCACAAAAAGAATAGAGCCTTCACCTAACTGAAAAGCTCAGACGAGGCCTGATCGATCGGAACGGAGCAGGAATTTGAGTACTTCCTGAACTGATAGACATAAACAACAGGAAGCGACGCCACATTCGCAACAGGCCTCACGGTGCACAGAGGTGCCGCTGTGTCCCTTACCTGCCAGTCGGCCCAAGCCTCCATTACCCAGCCCAGCATCCTCCTCCATCTCTTCCAGATCCTCCATGTCCAAACCCAGCTACAACAGGACAAAAAAAAATAAGAAGAAATCAGAAAGTCAATTAGGAATGTTCATTTCAAAGGGCCGCCCCATATTACAGCACAGGAACACGTTTGAGTTCATTCGTCGTTGGAGACCTACATGTAATGTCGTTATTGTCAGGCATCACCTCCACTGTATGACTATGTGACTAGCGTTGCAAAGCCCACACTTTAAATAGGCGGTCTGGGACCTCCCATTTTCATCTGAATGTACAATGTTGTTTACATGTGCATCTGTATCTATTAGCGGAATCACTATCGTAACTCAGTTAGCCATATAATTACAAGTTTGAAAGTGAGGCGCACACACACGACGTTGTCCACCATTTCAGAGACCCCTTATGCTCGACAGCGCCACTTTCACAGCCAGTGGCCAAAAATCCCAGAATGCCCCTAACGGTTTCCTCCTAAAGACGCTAGACTCCAACACCACCTGTCTGTACTCGCCTCTCAGCTCCAAGACGTCCTCTTGTACGGAGATCTGCAGTACCAGGTAATCGCCTGGTAGACTGTATACTAGGGTCCGTCTCAGCAGGCATACTTGAATACTTTTAAAGTCAGCTCAAGTCAAAACTATAACTAGACCACTAATGAACACCCAACGTCATGTCGATAAGCAAGTGCAGATTTGTTCTTGTGTTCTAGGCGATTGTCCAGCTCAAAGACGACTTCCGCTGCCAGGGTCCACTTGAAACCAGAACAGACCCGTTTTTCCTCTGGGATCTTGCCTGTGCTTAGCCCCATTTCACACGGCAAAACTTCCCATTCCTGTCAGAGGACAGGCAGACCCCATACATCCACCACAATGCTTAAAAGAAGAGTAGTATGTGTTGGATTTACCCCCCGGAAAACATTGCATTGAGGCAGCGCTTGACTTGGGAGAAAAGTGCAGGAGCTGCCAAATCGCACATTAGACTATGCTATGTTCATCAAAATGTGTGTGTTAATAAGGCTTGTTCCAATAAGGCTTGCGCGTTTGCATGAAGGAACCAGAATGCTTTTTGCCTAAAATTAGGAGTACCGGAACGCCGTTCCGCACCATTCCAGCCTAAGTCAAGCACTGCATTAAGGTGAAAAGGGCTAGTTTCTTTGCAGTATTATGTGGCCCATTGCAAACAGGATAAACATTTTGTAAATGTTTTATTTGCCATCTCCTATGACAGCTAACACGATCCGTTATTGTTTTGAGAAGGCCATTGGCCTCATGGTGAAATCCCTGAGCAGTTTCCTTCCCCTCAGAGTTGCCTGTTATTTTTGGTGTTAACCACAACAAAGACATATTCAATGTCTGCCTTTTTACCCATCTTCCGGGCGGTGCCCTTTGCTGCAAGGCTTTTGTGAACCTCTCTGGAGTTTGTGGTTAAACTTCAACCAGCTGAGGCTCCTCACATATCAGTGCATGTGGGGTACAGAGATAGGGTGGTCATTACAGAATTATCTTGACCACCGTTATTTCACACGGGATGAGCCCACATACCTCATTACGTAATTTCCTAAGTACATTCTTCTGAAACATATTTGGGCTTGCCATTTTAAATTAGCGTTCATTCCTAAAAACTAAAACTCCACTTCTGACATTGTAGGGATATTGTTTGAAATAAGCGACAAAAAAATAAATAATCCAATAACACCACAAGATGCGTAAGAAAAAAATGAAAGATAAAATACTTTCTGAAGCACTCCAGGGTTCCACCTCACCTGGTAGATGGCCTCATCGCAGGCATTCTGCAGTCCCAGGTTGATCATGGTGTTCTGAAGGGTTCTGCCCATGTAGAACTCCAGGGAGAGGTAGTACACCCGCTGGAACAGTGAAACGGGGAAAAATATTCAGTGCTACCACATTGCAGCAAGGTTGACTACAGCTAGTTGCCGCTGGGTTATGTAAACAATAGTGGCACAGTGGCAAACACTGACTGCTCTAATCAGAGTGACAACTAGCGACCATAAGAGGATGATTGTTCAGGGTTGCGGCTCACTGATTTTAGCACAATTAAGCTGCCCATCTGATCCTCTGCCATTGTTAAAACGACTAATCTGAATGGTCCAACGACCAATCAGTGGCAGAATATCAGAATTGGGCTGTAGCCTAGAACTCCAGTGTTATCGGATACACCGCTAGGCTAGGGAAGTAGATCATGGAACGTTCAGAACTATTTATTACAACTATAACCCAAGTTCTCAGAGTAGGGGAACCGACTTAGGTTGTGGGACCTTACAGTGTCACAAACCATAATGAATCCATAATGAATAAGACCAGATGAAAATTCTAGGTCGGCACTCGGTGGTAATTTATGCCCTGGCCCCGTGTTAATTTTAGGAATTAACGCCAACTTTTACCATTACGAGGCAGAAGGAAAAAAATATATATATATTCTGGATTAGCACTGCTACTCTTTGATTATCGGGGCCATTGCGACAGAATGAGTAAACTCTGGACTACAACTACAGCAGTTTTGTCATAGGGTTAAAAAACACTGCCAAAGGTAATGAGGAAGGTTATCTCTATGAGATAGATGATGATTAAAATGAGCAGAAGATTGTAAAACAAATAAGAGGGGCGGGGCTGGTGTCTGATACTGTAACAAATTTGGACAGGACAAAAACAGGTGGCCAGGAATCATTCAAGCAAAATGTGCGTGATATTTGAAAAAGCAGAAAACGTTTAAAGCAAACAATTAAATTTACCTTTGGGTCGGTTTCATAGTAGAACTGTTGCGTTCTGATCCATCTGCCCACCAGGTGATCTCGAACTGTGTGCGCAAGGGCGAAGTAATAATCTCGTGGCGTTGCTACGTTTCTGTCTTTGACCAATGTAAAGTGGAGATGTCGGTTAAAACCTTTCTTCAACTCCGCGACGTTCTCAACGCCGACTATTCCCCGGATACTGATCTGTTTGCGTTTCTCCTGGTCAGTTAGAGGTGCCGCCATGATGCTCACGAAACTACCACTAACAGTCTTCAACTTCAGCCCTGAAGTGGAGAAGTGAAGTTTGGCTAGTGGCATTTCTGCATTCTCTGTCTCCTCCTTCCGGTCCTCTCTAATATCTATTGGTGCATTCAGAAAGAGGTGTGTCGTCCAACCTATTTCTCTGGTCGAGGGAAGTGCGAATTTAACATGCCCATCCAACAAAAAATGTAATAAATTATTTCTACATGTAGCCAGTGAGACCTAGTGGTGTACAGCTTATATACAAAAATCTTATTCAATTAAACTGGGCTACTCTGATGCCATAACAACAAAATGCCATGTCGTGTAAATTCTAATGAGACATTCCACGACACCTTCCACTGTCACTTGCATACAGTATGTATTCAACCATCCAGGGGTGTACAATTAGCAGGGGACGGGGGGATCATGACCCCCCCCCCATCAATATTACAGACAGGTCAATGTAACATGAAAAGAGTGAAAATCCTGGGATCCATTGACCCTGACCCCGCCCCCCCCCCCCAATATACAATACAAACCTACACTGTTGCAACCCTCACATAGACATATTTAGTAGTCACCTTTCACTGAAATAACAGGAAAGTATTTTGTTAAGTTTGTTCCAGCTTTGCTCACAGATTTGGCCCATTGTTCTAGGCTGATTTGCTCCAAGTTCTCTAGATTGGTTGGATGACACTTGTGGACAAGAGTTTTTGAATTAATCCACAGATTCTCAATGGGATTGAAATCTGGACTTTCACGTTATGTTCTTGTGCCACTTCTATGATGCTTTGGTCTTGGTGCTTCGAATAATTTTAATGCTGAAAGGTGAATTTCCTCGCAAGCTTCATTGTTTTGCATATTGAAAAGGGCACTTTTGCATTATTTTACTGTATTTTCCTCCATCCATTTTCCCTTCAATTTTAACAAGGTGCCCTACTGATGAGAAACATCCCCACAGCATGATGCTACCACTACCATACGTCACTGTAAAAATGGTTTGTCTTGAGGCATGAGTAGTGTTAGGTTTGCACCACACATAATGCTTTCAGGTTTTGGACAAAAGGCTCTATCTTGGTCTCAACTGATCACAAAACCTTTGCCCACTTTCCACTTAATCTATGAATCCATAAAGCCATAGAGCACAGCTACAGGACCTCGCATCATGGAGCAGAGCCACCCACCCTCTCAACCTTGTGTCTTACAGGTTGCAGCAGAGAAAAATATCTGAGGCAGGGAAAACAGTTTTTGGACACTTATTATTTATTGAATAATCACAGATACAGAAAACACAAAACACGTCAGTAATAATAGCAACACTACTGTACCAATGATAATAATAATATCACTTTGTGTAAATACACAGTAGGTATCAGATCTAAGAAATTAGTTTACATATAAATTATAACCAATGTTTAACAACATTCCACCTTTTATACCTGCTAAGCAGAGCATACATTTATCACTTTGGATTTCAGACAACGGTGACTCACGCGTGCGCTGCACGCGGAGCATATGAAATCAACGGCCAAAGCTGTCGCCCAGCGACTGTGTGACATGTCTAGGATGATACATTACAGTATTACAGTTATATAGACCACAGTTAAGTTGATGGACCACAGGATTCACTTTGTATTTCTGCTCTAAATTATTTTTCAGTTCAGAATCTTTTCAATAGGCACCTTATGAATTAAATTATTAGACAAGTAGGTCAATACACCTGATTAAGATATGAACTAAAATTAGTATGACAGATAACACCAATAGCTCAACATCATCCTTCCACTATGACTAAATTAGTCTATATTTGGTTGAATCAAATATCAATTCAGTCTCAAAATTGTATAAAACTTTTTTTTAAGGATGATAATTTAATTTGGATGCTGGAACATTGGGATAATGACTGTCTGTATTAATCTGGATCCTGGAAGTTATAAACTTGGGATAATGATCATCTGTATTAATCTGGATCCTGGAAGTTATAACCTTAGGATAACGACTATCTGTATTGATTTGGCTTGGATTAGAGATGATCTCCTCTGTCTGTCTTTTCTGTCTGACGCTCTCACTCTCCCTCCCTCTCTTCTTTCTTTCTGTCTGTCTTTTATCTTTCATTCTGTCTGCCTATCTCTTTCATCTTTCTGTCTGTCTGTCTGCCTTTTGCTCTTCTTTCTGTCAGTCTTACTGGTCTCTCCCTTCTTTCTGCCTGTCTGTCTACCTGTCTCTTAGAGATGGTCTATCAAACTCATTGTATTGAGCTGGATGTTATGGTTCTAGACTAGGCTTAATCTGTCTGCGAAGGGTCAACTTCACCTTACTCCTATAGTATTAATGAGGATGTTACTCAGTCGAAGGGCCAACTTCACCTTACTCCTACAGTATTAATGAGGATGTTACTCAGTCGA
>JACXGI010015176.1:0-17821 GCA_016801175.1 Esox masquinongy
AATATTCTAATTTTCTGAGATACTGAATTTGGGGTTTTCATTAGTTGTCAGTTATAATCATCAAAATTAAAAGATATAAACACTTGAAATATATCAGTCTGTGTGGAATGAATGTATACATTATACAAGTTTCACTTTTTGAATGGAATTACTGAAATAAATCAACTTTTTGATGATATTCTAATTTTATGACCAGCACTTGTAGAAGTAGAGCGAAGAAACATTACAGTGCAAGCTCCAACCCGATAAATCTTCATCTCCAAACGCAACACCTCAGGTTCGTGTATCACAGTTGCTGGAACCACCTGGTTTATACAGATGGACCCCGTACCGGCATTCCTGGACATCTCAGTCAATGCTGCAAAGATATGCAGCTTCGTCTTCCAAGTAACACTTGAGAGTGGGATCGCAACAGTACGAGTCTGAGCAACACCCAGACACGTGTTCATCCTCCTCGTCACATAAGGGTCCCTCGTCCATTATGTCAGTTATCGCATCGTACGAGTCCTCAGATCCTGTGTCATCATCTGCGGATGTATCTGGGTAATATTTGTTGTGCCTTTTATGCACCTGCTCATCAGCCAAAATCTCGATTACAAACTTGAGGCACGGGTCGCAACACCCTGGGTCCTCACAAATTTGAAACCTGTGGTGTCTGCGCTTATTCGTCTGGTGACTGAGTACATTCACAGGTGTGGTCACATTATCAACCCGTGGCAAGGTGACGCAAGTGCCAGTCTGCAGCTATGTTTCAGCTGAGACCGGGACTCTGGTACAATCCATTACAGCTGTGCGCAGTTGGGTGGTGTAGACGATGGTATCGGGTAGGTGTGCCAGCAACGAGATACCTGTGGAATGACTTCAATACTGGGTTGAAAACAGAGATGGTATACACGATGTTGAGTCGACCACTGAGCGAGGATCAGACGCAACATAATTGGTAGCCAGTGCAAAACTGGTTAGATATATACCATCCTCCGTCAAGTAGAACCGTAAACTCGGATGCTTGTCCTTTGGTCGGTTGGCTGGTCTGTAGTATGACCTTATGAGAGAAGAGACCCTAAACAATGTGGCTGAGCAGAAAGCGAAACAGGCACTGCTGCTCACCTCGAATACTCCCGCACCGAATAGTCATCTAGCAAGAGGACTAAACAACGGGACCGAAAGTATGTGGGCTGATCATATGTACCCAGCTATCATGTCTATATCAACCTGTTAGATAATAAAAACGCTGTGCACCAAATACCTTCAGATGTCACATTCTTTATTCGGTATACACAGTTACGTACAATTTACAATGAGTGTACACATAACACGCTATGCATGGGCTTGTAAGTAAACATCCGCCTGTTGTGCGAATACAGCCAGAACCTGATCACTAAGAGACCTTTGCTCTAACTCTGCCAATGTCTGAAAAATCATCCTTTGTTCGGTTCACATATTTTCTGAATTCCTCTTGGAAATCGTCCTGGTTACATTGAGCATTCTCCCTGTTTGTACCTGCAACTTCCATGCGGCTTCTGTGTATACCAGGGCTCAGGGTGTGTTCGGAGGGGTTCACGTGTTTTATCACACTGTGCACTTCGTCTAGGCTGCCATGACTCTGTGTTCCTGGTTGCACACCCTCGGATGCTGTCAGCCTTACAGGACTCTGTGTTCCTACAGCCATCTTGTCCATTTCTCGGTTCATCTCGTCCATTTCTCGGTTCATCTCGTCCATCTCGAGTTCTCGGATCATCTCGTAGTTGGCATAACCCTCCTTGTCCAACTGTTTTACAAGCTCGGATATACCTTGTTTGGTCAAATTGTGTATTGAATAATTCCATCTTGCTCTCGCAGCAGCAATGTATACCTGTCACGTTCAGCATTGGAAGGTCTCATGAAAGTTTGCCAACCCACGGGTTTGTCACGCGTGTATCGCAGAGCCTTGTGTAGACATCCCGTGTTGAGAAAATTATCCATGAGAATCTTTGCAACCCATGAGTTTTTCAGATTTTATCTACGCCCTTGTGCATTAATATGCTTACGCCACCGCTCTGGAACATGTAGCAAATTCATTCTCGTAGGTCTGATGTGTGCAAAGTAAACCGATGACTGTATTCACGTGAAAAGAACGCAAATGTATTCGCTAGTTAATAGCAGCCTTTGGCTTCAGCAGTCAGGTTCGTACTGTGAGCACACTGAACATGCACTTATAAGACCTGTTGCACAAGTTTCACGGTTAGCTAATCCTCCGAATGGGTAGACGTTTGTCCGAGGAGAGGCTTTCAACACTGGAGCTCTGGTGCGACGGGGTTAGGCCTACGGTGATTTGTGACACCCTCCAGTCCGAACTCCTTGTTTATGCCATAGCCAGAAACAGCACGAGTGTAATGGACATTCTTGTAAACCAGTTCCTTCTTAGGTTCAGGGAAACCTCCAACTCCGAATAGTCCTCTTGCACCAACCACTGAACCCCCAGAAGCTAACACTCGCTCCCCAAGTTTGTTGGACATAGAGCAGTCCATGATGAAGCTGAAATAATCAGTGTAAAGAAGCTGTAGCTCTACGAGTAACTCCCCGTCGTGTTGTATCTCCTTTGCCTCGATGTCCTTCTCGGATACCCCAAGTAACTCTGGCGATACACTGTGTTCGCAGGCCGTGTAGATCGGTTCAGGGTAATTTGCGTACAGGTTATAGAACCTACGTTCGCTCAAACGCGCTGCCTCTCCGCATAGTCTGATCAGGTTATTGTGAGCCGACTCGGAGGCCCACATCGTGTGACCACACAGCTCAGGGTTTGTAGTCCACAGGGACAATGCTATGCACAGGTTCTTTTGTCTGAGGCTGCGGAACTTTATATCCTCAGAGAGTCACTCCATGTAGACCAGTCGCCTGTCTGTGGTCAACCAGAAGGCTTTCATGTTTTGCTGGCATGCGATCTTGTCGCAGCACACCTGACTGCACAGCTTGGGATCCTCGCCTGTCATCAGCTTGTTGTTGACGCAGAGCAGTTCTTAATCGGTTAACGGCTCCGTTCTATTCCCGAGATGCTTCGTGTTATACCAGGGCACACCCGGGAAAGTATCTGAAGTGATTCGCTGAAGTGAATCTTCAGCGGTAACACAAACTCTATTACGGTAGATTGCGAGGGGCTAGCGCGATCCTTATCAGTGTGACACATGGAAAGGCTGTCTGTGATACATTCGCTGGGGCACAGTATGACACCATCATCCTCGCCGGGGCACCAACTCAGCTCTGGGTGGAACACGGCCACAGAGGTACGCGCCCCTCGACATCGAGCACTGCCCACGGACCAGGACTAGACCTTGTGGTTGCTCAGCGAGTGGGTGAGAGATCCCATCAACAACTCTAGGTCTGCGCCCGTTGGGGTCGCGGTCGACGGTGTGCGAACCAGGCTGTCCAAGGACAACAGCAACAGAGAAAGGGAGCAGATTGAGAATGATAGAATGACCGAGTATAATCGCTTGATAAAGGACCGCTTAGCACAAGTCGCACTGATAAAAGAACTCTGGCTGGAGGGTGCCAAGGCTAGGATGTGCGAGTTAAAGCTTCACGGGGCATCGGTTCAGGATAAGGTCAACTCCGTGATGTACCGGTTTGAACGTCTGATAGGGTGTTTGAATATTTCCAAGTCAAAAGCATGAGGATGGAACCCTTTCAGCTAGAGCTGTTCAGGGGGGTGGTGTTGGGTGTTACGAGGAACCAGTTTGGCGACGCCCTCTTCAGGTATAAGCAAGCTGGGCTTAGCCCCTCTGGGCTCTGAGAACTATGACCACGTCAACCCTGCCCACCATCATTTCTACCATGTGGAGAGAGAGTTCTTGCGCTACGCTAACACTTACACGCTATGCCTAGCTCCAAGACAGGCAAGAGCTTGATGATGAGGCTGGTTCTAGCCACGGTTCTCCTGCACTTGGACATCAACGTGATGGTGCAGGCTCAGAATAAATACATGTGCACCACCTTGAGATTGGGGTTGGAGAGCGCCATGGAGGAACTGCAGCAACTGCCATCGTTCAGACACAGGGAGAAACCCGTCAACATCTGCGGTAACCCAGAGAACAGGATCTACAGATTCAACCCTGGTTACAAGGGATCATCCTTTGCTCACTTCTTGTCTTCCAGTAACGATGTAAGTATAAACTCTACATGTCTCACCCCGTTGGTATTGTCTGATATGACAACGGGTATCTGTTCTATCCTTCCCTATCCTTCCCGGGCCCGTCCCAATACGGGTAAGCTGGATGTGATCCCTGGTAAGTAAAGATCACACATCGGACCCATGTAAGTATATCCTGGGCCCGATGATCCGAACAAGGGCTGGCCTTCTTCCGATGGTACTAAAGAGAGCGTACTACAGAGGGAAATCATCAGAATGAAACGTCAAACCAAGGGACAGGGTCCACGGAGGGTAAACCATCCCAGGTGTTCCGCAAGTTACTATCATGCTGTGTAGTTGCCCTTACTCACTACACGGATTGTCACACCCGGGAGCTGCCTGTGATATCTAGGACTGTTTCAGCATCCACAGACACGGGAGATACACTGTCATGGATAACACACCAAAACAGGTTCTCGGTGAACACACAATCTATTCCGATATCATTTTCAAAGATGGAAAATACGTACCCACTGACATCGACCCATTCTTTGATGCAAACATGACGGGGTGGCTTGAATAGATGACCGCCACAAACGGAGGCAAGAACGTGCAACCTGGTGATGAATCCCTTTTTGCCTACGAAGTAATGCAACTGGGGTTACCTCCGGAAGACCAGGCGACCGTAATATCTACATCCAGCGTGAGGGTTCAATCTGACAACGATGCGGGCTCCAGATCCGAGCGATCACGGTTCGCCTGGTTGGGTATTCCGAGTAACATGGAATACTCCGGGAAAGGAGACACTCACAGGTGTTCGAGTTGCGGTGTGGATGTCAAAGACTTTGTGCCAGGCGACATGTTACTGAAACAACACACATAC
Organism: Esox masquinongy; assembly: GCA_016801175.1. Taxonomy (NCBI): domain Eukaryota; kingdom Metazoa; phylum Chordata; class Actinopteri; order Esociformes; family Esocidae; genus Esox; species Esox masquinongy. The sequence continues at coordinate 4,986 of JACXGI010015176.1, forward strand.
TTCAGCGGAGGACGGTGTCCATACCTCCAGGGCAACTACACACCTGACCGTCTGAAGATCGAGATCAGACAAGAGAGATTCTGCAAGGGGTTTGTGGCGCATCCAGACGTAATCAAGGACACTTGGAATCATTCCACAGTGGAACTGACAAACCAGGTATACGTGACACTGGCTACGTGTCAGTGGTGTTACATGTGTGGGCGCTTGCCTGGACAGCATGGACCTAATTGTTACCAGAAAATGCAAGAGCTGACACGCAGGCTTGAAGACAGTCTTTGTGACCTGAAGCTGTAACTGTAGGGACTATTTACCGGGACTCAAAACCTTGGGTTTATGAATTTGGACTGTGCATGTATGGGGTTGTTAGCTGTGCGAATGAACAGTTGAATGTTATGACCCATGTGCTCCAGTTGTATGTTATATCTCATGTGCCAACTAATAAAAAGATACATCAGACACAGATATTTGTTTGTACCGTGTTTAATATGTACAGAGTCTTAAGAACGACTAAGAACATAAAACCAACAACAAACACAAAAGGCTTTCCTAGAGAATGTTCTGTAATCCCCGCAAGGTTTTTGTGTAATTATATTTAGTGGCGTTGGTGTTGTACATTACTCAACCATCTGTGGACATTTGAGACCATCCGTCCGACCCAGGGTGAATGTCCGACCAGTGTTAATGGTGAGTGTATCCAACCTGGATCGGGTACCGCGTTGGGTGGACATCCAACCGATAGTGTCCGAGTGCGATTAATATTTTCCCAGGCTTTACTCGATTGTAGAACAAACGTTCCCATTGGTATCCACACGTTCTGTGTCTCGGGAGCCATGGCGTCTAACGCGAACAAGGCACATGGACTGAAACGGAGGCAGGCCACCTCAAGTGACAACAACTCATCGTCAAAGCCTCTAGTAAATTGCTACCTTACCCGAGGTCTCCGTGCAGACGAGTGGCACATGTGGAACACCTTGTCCGAAGCTCTAACCCTGCGAGCAGGAGACATGTTGCTCGCCTGCATAGTCGCCTCAGACTTCAATTGCGCTACGCGCCTCCTCACTTGGGCACTCGCGTACATTACCATCCATGGGAACAAGAGAAGCAACCTGCGTACTTGGGCGAGACATACATTTCGAACACGATTCTCTGGAAGCGATTGTAGACCTGAAATCGGTGGCTACCCAGGTTGATTTTGTGGACATGTGTATGTTGAAGGGTATCAAGTGCGCAAGCTTTTTAGAGCATTAAACACAAAACCCAGAGGGAGAGGAACTGCACCTCGGTTCACAGGTGTGCTCGCTCTTTGTCCATAAGGTAAGCAAGATGCGCAGCAGGCGGTACAATATCATGCACCACTACCCTCTATACAACCGAGCACTCGGTCTGTACTACTCTGATAATGTAAGTGTGGACCCTCCCGAGCTGAAAGACATGATAGTTACAGGAGGCCTGCTGGACCGGAGTGTTGCGGAACACCAGTCTCTCCATGGGATCCCGTTGGTAGGAGTTGATCATATCTCGTTTTCACAGTGGAACGACCCAGGCAACACAGAGGAGCAGCGTGAAGAGGAGCGAGAACGCCAAGAGCGAGATGAAGGAGAGGAACAGTGTGAAGAGGAGCGAGAATGCCAAGAGCGAGATGAAAGAGAGGGACCCTCATCGACCCATAACCTGGAAACACGGAATGACCGCAATGAGGAATACGACTCAGTTGAAATGCACACGCTGGGTGAACTGAGCGTCTGCGAGCCGAGGGGCCCTACATCACCTGGCCAGAGGGAAGAAACAAGTGTTCACCGCGAACACATTAGAAACTTTCAACAACCTCCCGGGGACTCTAACGGACAGACCCGGGCCGTTCCCTTACATCTTCACAGAGCCCATAAGGAGTCTACCGTCACGTGAAAAGTGGGGCTCTATCAACCCCGTGCTGCTCATGGAAGACCCCGTAGACCCTGCCACGGTTAAGACAGTGCGGAGGTACACGGTCACGTCGAGAGGACACTTGAGTACCATTCTTGCGAACCGAGATGCGAGGCAACGAAGTGTTTCTACCAGGCAGGCCCGTCAGCCAATTGAACCTGGACATGGACCTCAAGTGTTGTCAGAAATGCAAAAAGAAATTCGCCACAGAAGCGGATCGCTCCACCAAGCGTAAAGTCTCAGAGGCTTTAACCATGAGTCTAATCCTGGTAATAGTCAAGTCTCTGTTGAGATTTGGGCACATGACAATGAGCGAGGTTGAGAGTGACCCATCTCTCAGAGTACTGGCCAAGGTGTATTGGGTAAGATCGCCGTGTATGTCAGGGCTTCCTCTGTCAAGTCGAAGCTGAGCCTGAGGATGCTCTGGTATCTACCAGTAGAACTGTGCCGTTATGAGGGGATAGAGGCATACAGACATTTACTCGACGAGATGGAGAAGGTCTCTCTCAACTACGTTTTACTGTCCTACCCGGCCAACGCAGACTCGTGTGGACTCTGCGACCTGGGAGAGTCGATGAGAACGGGAGGATGTAACCCCTCCGGGTCTAGGTATCTGAGGCTCGATTCGGGTCACGCGGAGACCAGGAGGTCGTCTATCGACAAGGCTCCGTACTCTTTCAGGAAGTCCGTACGATTGCCCAACTGTGACAAGGAGGACTCGGGGTTCGAATACGTGGACACGTTCAACACTCAAGACATAGAAGACCTGGGCTTTGAGGACCCACTCTCTCTTTTGTTGGGCCTTTCCTCTAAACCTATAGTGGTAGATGTAACTTCACTGGGGAGCTGTTTGCGAGGAGCATTGGCCCCTCTAGGTTCCTCTCAGTCCTTGGTAGTCTCCAGGCTCGACGAAGTGCCGAATCGAGCTCAGGTGTAAAGCGAAGCTCAGAGACTAGCGCTGCTCTGGGGTGTCCCTGTGACTATTACGAAGACTGGAACCGGGCTCTTTTGTGTCCAGGCGAATTAAAATTCTACAACTTACCCTTGTCCTATACCTAAGAGAGTACACTCCAAGTCCAAGCTCGGCACTCTAGTCTTTGCTACACAAACAAAACTGAAATGTTTTGTACCGTGACAAGTATGTATGTATGTATACCATGACCTTTGTTGAATAAAAAAAAACACAAATGTGAAGACGTTTTGTACCATGACATGTATGTATGTATACCATGGACTTTGTTGAATAAAAAAACACAAATGTGACACCTCTGATGGTTATGTCTTTATTTTGAATGGCAACGTTTTTACTGTGTCACATTAGACACCAGTCACAGTTCCCATCAAGTCCTCAGTCAAGTCAGTAATGTAGAGCACGTATAACACCATACACAACGGTCACGGTGCGCCTCGGGTCCTAAGCGGGGTTCAACACAGGCTTCAGGCTTGCAGGGCTAACACTTAGTCTCTCACAAGAAACATCTCTGTATGCGTACTTAAATATTGCGTTCACGAGACCTGCTGGATACGCGTGTAGCTCATCCACGGTGTGCGAGCGCTATAGACCAGCTGGGTACGCGTCTAGCTCATCCATGGCACGCAAACGCTTTCCGAGTGTCACTCGGTTTGTATTCGCGTACAAACGCAGTCCTCGTTGAGCTACCTCAATGTGCTTCCCGTTACTCATGCTGCCACAGTTCTTGTTGCACATCATGCCTAGGAATGGGCTGTTGGTCATCAACCGGTTCCTTTTTCTGCACTTGGTGCCGTATTGACAGTAGTCAAGTCTAACTACGCACTTGTCCTTGCAGGCCATCCTGAACCCCTCGCTCTTGGCCCGTGTGACACTCGGACACGTTTTCTGTCCTTTGCCGTGATCCATCAGCTTGACAAAGACACTTCGGCGGTGATTTCCGATGTCTTCATAAAGCCTGTGTGAAACCCATCTCTTCCAGAGCATACTAGAGTCCGGATTTTCCACAAAGTACTGCATAGCAGGGTTGATGGTGTGGAAGTACTCTATGATGTCTATAGTCTTTCTCACCAGAGAGTCGGCAAGCATCAGGTTCCGGGGTGTCTTTGCGCAAGTCCTGGCTGAGCTGTAGTTTTCACAAGGCGGTCCTGCGAAAATAACATCGGGAGCTGACCCTGACCACTCTGTTGCAGGACCCCAGTTTCGTATGTCTACGACGATGTCAGCACTGTGGTGATCGTCGATGTCTAACCTTCGCACGCTCCACCCGTCTTCCACGAAAGGCCTGCAAATACTACCTGTCCCATCGAAGAGACTCAACAGGGTTTTCCGCCTTAGGCGTCTCATTGTTGCCTGTTGAGCCTGGGTTATATATCTGACTTTCTTTCGAATTAACTGATTTGTTAATCGTATGATGTCCAAACGTGATGACGATGACCGCCACGTTGCTTCTCGTTACATATCTGGTAATAACGCTGTGGATCTCGGCATGTAGGGCAAGCGGAGTCCTCGAGGGGGTCTGGGACACGAGCAATCTAGACAACTGTTGTCCCGATGTAGACTAATGCTCCGCAACACACGACCTCCCGTTCGCTCTTGTTGAGTGCACGGATAGCGGCCAAGGACTATGCCTGTACCGGTGTCCTTTGGGGAAACCCTCAATGTGCTACGAAGTAACAGCAGGACGAAAATGTGCAGCAGAGTGTCCACGTGGGTATTTCGTGGGGTTGGTCCTGGACGAAGAGACTTGTCGACCGCATAGTGTCTCGTGTCCACAAGGTCTGAGTGTGATACTACCCAGAACATCTTGGCATGACACGGTTTGTGGACATCCCGAGCAGTACAAACTATCGGATCTCCTGACCAATGTACAATCCGCTCAGCTCCTTGATATGCTCAAGGAGCTGACTACAAGCTGGGTGCGGGACATACCTACAGGCGTAGTTCCAAAGTTGTGCAGAGCGATCTCCAGTTATGCACAGCTGCACTCGAGCATGTTCTAGTTTGAGAACATGTTACACGGCAAGCTGTCCACAACGGAGTCCTTGTATCACAGCCTGAACAAGCTCTCCCTCTATGACACCTCGAAAAGCCTGTATGACACGGTGGTTAAACCGTTTGTTACCGGTAAAGATGTCGAGCCCAAATTGTCCATTCGGTTCCTACAACAAAATCCCTGGTGGGTAGGGGACAAGGACACGCTCATTATACAGACCAGAGTGACTATTCCCATGGGCATGTCACACAGGTACATACCCAAAGAGCTCAATTGGTACACGGGCAATGTTAGGGGTGAGTGGCTGCTAAGAGCCGATAAAACGGACATCACGTATTCCGAGCAACGATACAACATCACTGCAGGCCTTGACTGGACAACAAGGAAATCGATCGGATTCTTCGTGTACATGTTTGATATCTCGCTGGTGGTGGAAAACTTCCACTGTGGCCTGTTTGACTCTGTGGTCGACGTAGACGTATACGACAAGGATAAGGACGCTATGGTACCGTTACACAGGGTTCTCGACATCAACTGTTTGTGGAAACCCAAGCTGCACCCGGTCTGCAATTGCACCCAGGCACTGCTACACTACACCAACCCCGAAGGCCTGTGCTCGCCGACCCCACTTGGCCGACCCCGTTCGCGCCTCTGTCAAAAGGAATCGAGGGTAGCAATAAGGACTGGACGCTTGAAATTACACGCGATGACCCGACCCCTCGATCAAGGGACAGGGTCGGGTTCTATACGGAACGGTCCCAACTAAAACCGAACGCTTCAGTCTAGCCACGATGGATGTTTTTGCCCTCTCACCTGGACCGATACGAGAAGCTCCGTCCACCCCTCTAGACATGAGGCGATGCGATGTTGTGCTCATAGAGTTTGACGTCTGGACAGAAGACCTTTCTCAGGATCTCGATAAACAGTACTTGCCAATATCCCTGCGATCCCTATCTAACGGGGACAATGTGAAAACACACAAGGTGTACATACGACTAGCGGCCAAGGATACCCTGAACACTATCATGCTCCAAGGCTGGGGGGGTAAGATCGGTGTGAAGCTCAGCTTCCTACATTCTAGCCAATCCACGCCCTACCAGGAAGAGATCGCTGCTGTACTCGACTGGATAATGACCTTGCACACGCGGCATAACAAAGCTCCGCGAGTGGTCGATGTTAACATCAGGACCGTAAAGACATCAGACTTTTCCGTGATCAACACCCTGTACGGGTCGAAGTTAGAGTTGATCCCCGGTCTGTCAGCAGATATACTCGTGGACGTAATACGGACCAGAGGGTACAATACAAAGTACAATCACTGGAAATGTAGTGACAAGGAGAGATGTTCTAGATTGAGAACCGTATATGACCAGGATGACAACCTTTTGTACCAGCAAGCCGGCAACAACACCATTCTACAGTGCCACGAGATGCAGCTATCCCTAGAGAACTGTATCGTGTGCCAGGATGTAAACGTAATCATCATCTGCCCGAAGAGCCTCTGGGTGGCATACGTAAAGGACAGTCTAGGACGAGTGCTGACCTTTCATTATTACACTCCTCCTCAGTCCCACAAGCGCACACAAGCGTACCGTTTGGCGCCTGAGCAGGAGCAAGCCGAGGAAGTGTTACACGAGCTAGGCCTGCTAGTTTCGTCATACGGAGCCTTTCTGAACCTGGACACCGTATCTGGGTTCCCTCAGAGCAATACAGCCTGTGAGCAAGTTACACCTGGCCGCTGGACTGTAGGTGAGTACACCACCGAGGACCCTTATGCAATCAGGCTACCCCGAAACGAACAGTACCCTGAGAGGACTGGACTGATGGTCTTTGAGGAGCTATGCAAGAGATCGAACAACTGTGCAGGGATAGTGGTCTCGGTGCCCTCGGCTGACTACATCCCCGAGGCTGGCTGCAGGTGGGTGCGCTTACTAAACAGACATGTCAAAACGGATCTTTGGGACTCGGATAAAAATAGGGTTCATTACTCTATGCAGGAGCTCGCAGGGATCATCTCGGATATGGCCAAGTGGGGAGTGTGTAGATACTTCCTGGGATACACTGACTACACCTTTGGTAACCCAGATGATGCACCAATGTTCACAGAGCTCTCGCGTATAATCAACTCGGCCGCCACCAAGATTCGGACTTTGCATTACCGCTACACGAGGAACTCGACCTTCGGAGACGGAAGATACTTGTATGCTCACATGAACGGAGTGTACAAACTGGAAGCTGGTATGTTTTTCCAGCTCGTTCCTGAAGGGATACCACTGACCAAACGCTTTCTCTCGGTTCCCGGTACTCCGAACCTGCGACTGAGCTTGTCTTCAGATATGAACGTGGGTGCCCCGTTGTCCACCAGCGAACACATCATCCAGGACGAAATTGAGGAGGTCAAGTTTATATAAGTGTATGGCGCGCAGGTTATCAACCTGAATTACAAGGATACGGTTGCGTTCGTAGATCAGGATAGGGACAGGATCTACATACATTTTCCGTCTACGGTTGTACGGAGTGATGGTTTCAGGTTACCTTCCTTTGGTATACAGAGCGAAGAAGACGAGAGTGCTCTACACGGTTGCCCGGGACACATCGGCGGGGCCGAGTATCGCGCTAGGGTAGTGGTGCCATTGCAGACCACCAGAGAGTCTGTTCACCAGAGTATATTGGACTCAAGTCTCTGGCTCGGGACACCTGTGCTCACTAGAGAGGAAGAAGACTGGCTTTCCAGCAAGTCCGTGATGACAAACCGCACCAATCTTACATTTCCCAGAGGCTCAACAGGGTTTGCGTCAATTCTTGATCGTATGCACTTGAGATTGAAAACGCTCGAATGTATCAGAGGCTTGAGTTCGTGTATCGAGTTGGCCGACTATGTGGATAACAAATGGCCCCAAGGTGGCACAGGGTACCCGATTGCACTTTCGAGCTTCATGGAATCGGACGATGAACTCTTGGTTAAAATGATAATCTATGTCAACCACGCTGCTATACGCATTAGGATTCTGTGTGACCTGAAACCTTTGTCTTTCGGTTCGGAGCATCCTTACCCACATCAGCCCACATCGGGTTACTACATGCGCACAGAAGAGCCTTTGATCTCAAATTTGAAAAGGTACGTGACAAACATAGGGCCTCTTACCGCGTGGATCGTGCAACCCCTCGCATTGCTCTATTGCCCAGACACGGACCGGAGTCTCGCTGATTACCTATCATCATCAGAGATTTATTTTCACAAGACATACGACTGCGTGAGCGTCACGAACGAGTCTCTCAGGGGGCTTAGGGATGTGTTCACTCAACTGGGTTCGTTGGTCGAAGGGAATGAGAAGACCACCGAGGTCACCGTGAAACGTTTAGCGTACATCTCGGCTCGCACCGCTGCGCTATGTATAAGCGCTGCTGTACTTGCTGTACTAATCAACATTACCTTAATCGCAATGCTTTGCTCCATGTGTAACGCGAGTGGATATAGCGAACAACGCTATAGGAAACTGCAATGAAAAACACTATTGCAACCCCGCACAAATCTGTTTATGTAGTACTGGCAGCTCTGTGTCTTATTCTTTACCCAGTGGCTAGTCAAGACCCGCAGACCACAGGCCCCAGTGATTGGGCCACGATCAGAATCAACAATGTGCAGCTCGGCTCCCAGGATCACCGGGTGATATTACATCCCAGGAGAAGGAAGAATCGCACGGCCGAGAGACACAACGTCTACCTTGTGTATCATTTCTTTCTAGGGTTCAACTGGACAGAACTCAAAGTCAACCACCCCAAGTGTTCACAGATGGCCTGTAGAGGCTTATCCGACTATCATCAAGGGTGCGATCGCCTGTGCTCCACTGGCACCTTCCGTGACGCGACTAACGCATTAATCACCGCCACGGTAGAATACAATAGAGCCATGGCTTTGCTCGACGCAGCCTTCAATGACCTAGCTGCCCTTATGGACACGCACATAATGAGCCAGCGTTGGACTGCATATTATTCCGTATCCAAGCTCTTGTCATACCACGGTGAGGTCTCAGCATCAGATCCCCAAGTCGTGGATGTGATGCGATACTACAGGACCCTAATCGACAAAGCTTTGACAAACATATTGGAACATTTCCCAAGCACGTTGTCCTACACTCCCTTCAATGCAATACACAACCAGCTGTTCTCTCAGCCTAACTCTACGAGTAAGTTCCACAAGTTACTGGACACCTGGAAGGCCATACAGCTCAACGATGTAACCTTTGCCTTCCAGGGAGCGCACCAGCGCTTACTATCATGCATGCAGTGTGTAATGAGATCGGATATGACTGGGTGTGAACCAGACTTCATCACCGCGTCTAACACCGACCCACCTGTTGCGAGCCATTCGCTGGCATCCTCTAGGCTCGTGATGGTCGTAAAGAGGGAGAGTGGGACTCCTGTTAGGCTCTCCCATTGGTACATGACCTTCATAGACTCTTCAAATGGGAACAGGACCTGTTGGCTGGACAGGCCGATGTTTTGCAACTCGCAACAAGTCAACTACAGGGTGCATTCGTGTGACTCAAAGGGCAAATGCGATCCTCTGGACCGCGATGATGAAACGGTCTCAGCTTGTCAAGTGAACGAGAACGGTGAGATAGGGTTCGGGTGCCCCGTCGTATGCGACGCACAGTGCTTCAGTTCTATCTGCTACCAGGCCAAATCGGACACCTAAACGCTAAGGACATCATCCAGAGGAGCGCGTGATATCAACGCTACAAATGAACCGAGTCCAGTCTGGGTGACCAAAAGCCCCAGGATGCTCTCTAACGTGTTCTCTCTGTCCGAGGCTGACATACACACGTCTTTCGCTAGCATTCGGCTTCGATCAGCTCAGTCTTTAGAGTTGCTGCAGCGAGGAGAAACAATGTTACAGAATATCATGGACATGGAGGCCACCGCACGGAAATACATCGACAAAGGGCACTCCGAAACAGCAGCTCGATCGCGGGGGGGGGGGCATGGCTCGAGTGTGAGCGCATGCTAGGCCGTACCCGCTTCATGGCCGCTGTGTCAGTCACTCTATCTGCGCTGACCTGCCCTTTATTGATTGCTGTAATCATAAAAGTCAGGTGTAGCGCAAAGAACCAAGCTGTATCTACACGGACGCTGGGGAGCATCTGAGAGAATTGCACACTGAGTCTAGGGTCCCCGGTGTGCACTGTGGCAACCACAAACAACCAAGGCTGATATGGCTGATACCTTTGACAGACAAAGGTATCCGATGCAGTAGTATGGGAAGATGTCTATTGCCAGATTCTGCATATTAAGTGTATGCAGTATCCATATCACTTTCTAGTATTGCTTTTGATAAGTCATGGGGCCCTCAACTACACCAACGAGCTATCTACTTGTTACACTATCGGTTGTCACCCTCTTCTATGCAGAGGGTCAGTTTCCAGACCCGTCAACTCCGGAACCCCCCACGTCTGTGTATATGACCATTAAGCCTCATAGCGCAACATCCACAGGCGCGATCACCGGACCTGAAACTGTTGTCGCTACAGCCCCGAGCGTGGATGGCACCACAGAGACTCCTTCCATTGAGCACCGGTCTACCAAGCAGCCGCGGAGCCCCGAGAATCCGAGCGAGCTAACTACCAGTGTCGTTCATTGCACGGACACGATCCCCGTGTCTAATGATGTTACAACTATCACAACAGGCCCGTCCGTGGATGCAAGCACTGAGCCTCCTACCGAAGCCTATACACAGTATCCTTCTACAACGCCTACTCAGTACACCTGCAGCACCGGAGATTACAGCGCCTACTTCCCTCGTTGTTACCCCTCTGAAACTGATATGTCCGAACACGAATCCTGGCTGCTTTCTCTCAACTGGCTGGTTTCTGCAAACAGGGAGAGAAATGATCGGGTTGTATCGCATCAACCAAAAAGGCCTAATCTTCAGATACAAGGACTGGTACAATACACTCTCCAGGAAAAACGTGACACAAAACGTAACTGACACCAAAGCGCTAACGATCCACCTCGATACGTGCGCCCACACTGCAACTTACCAGTGTAAGAGATTGGCTAGGGTGGGATACATGAACGAAGTGTACAGTTTCTCAGTGGCCAACTGCGACAATAGACCTACGGTCCTATACTAAGGCTGCGTATCCTGGAAACACATCACCAGGAATGAGATCCTTGAGTCTCATGCTTACTATAGGACCTATAGTCCGGTTCATCTCTATCTATTAACGTTGCTCATGTACATGCCTTGTTCTGCGCAGCAGTTATCAACCCTCCATCCACGCTTTTTTAGTAAATCGTGTCACAGAATCAGTTAGTTCACACATGATAAACCTCATACCAACAGAGCCAGAGACTCTGGTAAGGTTACAAGCGCACCAACGAAACCAGCACCTTTGATCCCCAAGCATATGAAATATGTCTACAGGCCATCTTCGATGAACACGTTCGTGCAGAACATCGTAACAAGTGCACGTGCCAGGAAAGTGAAGATCGACGTTCCTACAACCCCGTACGGTACTATCAAACTGGTTCATACCCTGTGCTCCGCTTCAAACTCAAACGTCTGGAGCCCCGAGTGTGAGAAAGCCTTGGTTGAGAGCCTCCCCCTGCAAGAGCACCATAAGGCCTTCCTATCACACAACATTTTTGTGACCATGATCAGTGCTGTGGTCGCAAGAGCCCTAGAACAAGCGGACTCTAGCAAGACCAGTACAACCGAAATCAGCTGCGTACGCAGGTATAATGGCCGTACACATCGCGAAAGAGGCCCTGGCCATGAACAAGAAGAAATGGCACCAGCTCAACAAATACTACGGGGCTAAACAGACTGAAGAGGAAGTAAAGATCTGCTCACTGGATGAACTGTACAGTGGCACCGACGATCTCACAACAACCATGGCCAACTTTGGATTCAAGCACCATTATGAGAATAACCCCCATCACCCAGAGTACTTCCCGGGGTGTGAGATGGACGACATCAACCTTGTAGAAGCAATCGTGGATGGTTTGGCCTGTATATTCGTAAGAAACAAAACTCACACAGATGTGCCCTCATGGCTGAAGATGTACTATGTAGACAGGTTTAAGAGCCGCAATAAAGACCTGGCCCAGAACATCATAGAGGCTCTCAAGCGCTATATAACGGATGCGGATTATAAGCCCCTCGAGGTCCCTCCGGTTGTACATCTCCGCAATCATCAGAGAATCTATCCCGTGGTCGCGTGTGATGATGACGGAATGCTGCAATCACCAGACTGCTCAAGACAGCCATGTATCTGAGCGTGATTTTGCATCATGTTTTTCAATGAAAAAATAACCCAAAAGGTTGATGTGTGATTATCCTATCTGTGTGTGAAATACTGTGTCCGTGTATTAAGTAGCTACAGTGCCTGGCGAAAGTATTCGGCCCCCTTGAACTTTTCGACCTTTTGCCACATTTCAGGCTTCAAACATAAAGATATAAAACCTTAATTTTTTGTGAAGAATCAACAACCAGTGGGACACAATCATGAAGTGGAACGAAATTTATTGGATATTTCAAACTTTTTAACAAATAAAAAACTGAAAAATTGGGCGTGCAAAATTATTCAGCCCCCTTAAGTTAATACTTTGTAGCGCCACCTTTTGCTGTGATTACAGCTGTAAGTCGCTTGGGGTATGTCTCTATCAGTTTTGCACATCAAGAGACTGACATTTTTGCCCATTCCTCCTTGCAAAACAGCTCGAGCTCAGTGAGGTTGGATGGAGAGCGTTTGTGAACAGCAGTTTTCAGTTCTTTCCACAGATTCTCGATTGGATTCAGGTCTGGACTTTGACTTGGCCATTCTAACATCTGGATATGTTTATTTGTGAACCATTCCATTGTAGATTTTGCTTTATGTTTTGGATCATTGTCTTGTTGGAAGACAAATCTCCGTCCCAGTCTCAGGTCTTTTGCAGACTCCA
>JACXGI010015178.1:0-17819 GCA_016801175.1 Esox masquinongy
ACACACACACACACACACACACACACACACACACACACACACACACACACACACACACACACACACACTGCTATACTTCATGCTGTTGAGAAGCATCTCGCTTGTGCCTCCAAATGTCTTCTGCATACTATCATCACATTGCTGTTATCTCTCTCTCTACTCCACCCCACACACTCTCTCTATCTGTTTATCCTCCGCTCCTCCCTGTACTCCATGCCACTCCTCTCTCTCCCAACCCCTCTCTATCCTTTAGCAATCTCTCTCTCTCTGTCTCCAATCTCTCCCGTCTCTCATTCTCGCATACCTCTCTTTCTCCTTCTGAAGGTGAAGCAGATGTCAGTGGCTCTGCTTTCTCACCTAATCTTCTGTGAGGCCATGTATTGCAACATCCACATCACTGTCATCATTATCATCACCATCTTCATCATGATATTAGCCTTGATCATCATCATCTTTATCCCAGTCTTCATCTTCTACTTCCTCTTCATCATCAGAATCACCCAGTCCTTCCATTTCTTCAGTCAGGTAATTGCAACGTCACCCCTTACCCTTTACCTCTGGGGCCTGTCCGTCACCCTGTATTGTCCCTCCCCCTGCAGGAGCTGACCAGTGGCACAGGGAGTTTCTGGTGTCTAACAGGTGTGAAGCTGTCTACCGACCACTGACGCGTCACCATATGCATCTACACTAGGCACCTTCTAAGGACACCCTCTGGGGTCCTTACCCTTCACAATGCTACAGGCACCTTCCAGGGCTGCCCTCTGGGGTCCTTATCCTCGACAATGCTACAGGCACCTTCCTGGGCTGCCCTCTGGGGTCCTTATCCTCTACAATGCTACAGGAACCTAACAGCACCGCCCTTTAGGGTCCTCACCCTCCACAATGCTGCAGGCTCTTTCCAGGGCTGCCCTCTGGGGTCCTTATCCTCCACAATGCTACAGGCACCTTCCAGGGTCGCCCTCTGGGGTCCTTATCCTCGACACCACTACAGGAGACTTTCAGCGCCGCTCTTTACCTTCCACACCACTATAAGCACCTCTCAGGGCAGCCTTCTGGGGATCTAACCATCCACAGTTACAGGAACTCCCAGGTCAGCTCTGTACTACGCACTGGCATGATAGGAGATTGGCCTAGGACCCCCGAAACATACAGCTCTCCCCACCTGCACCCCCCAAAGGTCAGCGAAAGTTCCCTTTGTTCCACCACCACCCTTTTCCAACTATTCAGTCTATGCAGTCATTGTCACACCCCAAAGCAGGAATTACTCTGAAACTCCAAACTCCAAACTCACCTATTACTCCTGTAGCTAGCTAGCTAGCTGCTAGCCTGTTAGCTTCCTAATATGAACAGAGTCTGAACATTAGCCTAATGTTGCCCCTTTTTGGGTCTAGAGGGAGTAGATTAGCCTGGTTTGGCCTCCCTACTTATCTGCTCAGAGGGGCTCTGAAAACCTTTAGATGACTGGCAGATCCACAAAGGGAGGGCGTTTACAGTTTAGCCACGCCTCTTACTCTTTCTTCATGGGCATTTCCTGTCAGATGACGGCAGGGCACACCAAGCTGGGCTCCTTCCACAGCAACCCCAGGACGTGTGCGTACGTGCCTAATTAGCTACATATACACTGAACTCTGATAATAACTAAAGTCATGTACAGAACTACTATGTATGAAATGTGTATGTTATTAAGACCTTATGGAATGTTCATGTTAATAATGATAATAATGACGATATTGATATAACTTTAGTGGTACCTCCTGGTCCTGGAGTGAGTGATCTTCACCTGTTCAGCTGGAGGTCACCTGACTGTCTGTTGTAATAGCTAACGCTGCTCTCCCATTTCTACCGGGAGATACTACCAGATTAGCGCTTCCTTTTCACTTTGTTAATTTAAATATTAATATATAGATTATTTGTTTCATATACTGTACCGGTAGCTAAATGGAACAAACCTTTGCACACCTGATGTAACGTGAGAGAGACCTGTGATAGAGGGTTAGGGAACTGAAGTGTACTTTGTTAAGTGTGTTTCTTGAGGCTACTTGAGGAAATGTTCTAGCTGAAAGGTACTTGTATAAGTGCACTTGATGAAGGGTAAATATCATTTAAGGCCTCAGTTTAACATGATTGGGTCTTAGAGAATCTCAGTAAGTATCTCATGTACCTTTCAGTTCAAAGTTGAACAACTTTAAACAGTATATGTACTTTGTGTGTTAAAGAATGATTTTAAGGCCATGCCATGGTATATTTTACTCATGGAAATGTGTCTCTCAGCCTCCACTTATAACAGAGTTATGAAAGTGTTATAAACAACACATTGTATTTCTCTTACACCCATAACTGAATAACACTGAAATTACACATAACACATGACACACATCTCAAATGTTATGTTGTTTAATCTACTAAACATTTTATGACATAAAGTGTACATATAATATGTACCTACTGTACATTTAATACATAATAACAAATCCCAGTGCAGAAAGATATCTAGATGTAACTGATTGTTGTTTTCTAAACCAAAGGGTGGGGCACTTAAACTAAGAAACAATCTCTGTCGGTCTTTAACATTGTCATTGTTACATTTTTTTAATGTTCATTATGTTTGCTGTTGTTTGTGTTTTGGATGTGGGAGAATGTAGCCAACTGTAGCGCATGAGTCCGCTATGCAAATCAACCTTCCCTCCTGATCCTTGACCTCTGACCTGACAGACAGGAAACAGGAAGTAGACATGCCCAAGAATGAACACTTTATTTAGTTAATGAAGTACAGAATATAAGTGACTAAATGCTGCTGCTGAATTCTGTCAAAGGCTGAATCCGAAATGGCACCCTATTTTCTATGTGGTCCACTTTTGACCAGAGCCCTACATAGGACATAGGGGAGGATAGAGGTGTTTGGCCACATACATGCCACATACATGCATACATTATTAATGAAATGTTTCACTACGTTGTAAGGTCGACTGTATACTATGCTAGGAACAGCCAATGGAAATTAGATGCAGAGAGAGAGAGAGAGAGAGAGAGCGAGAGAGAGAGAGAAGGGGATGATGAATGAAAAGATGAAGGAGAGAAGAGATAACAGTATGTGTGTGAAATAGAAATTACATATGAAGGAGGGCTAGAAGTCATTTTCAGAGAGTTTGTGTGTGTGTGTGTGTGTGTGTGTGTGTGTGTGTGTGTGTGGTGTTTGTGTATGTTGGTACTCGGGGAAAGAGGGATCCTGTATTTTTGCAATAAAGTTATTACCACTGCTCTCCTACTGGGAGCGTAACCACTCATCTGGCTCTGTCTTCTCATTGGCTGCTTTCTCTGTCTGGTTAGGAGCCTGGGGATTGTAGTATTGAAGCCTGTTTATACCTGATGTAAGTGTACAGTGCAATTAGCCAATCAAAATTACATACCGGTGTAGTTACATTGTGCAAATTATTATATGGTATGAAAAAGTTCATGTCAGCCAAATGTTGCCCTAATTTGTAGCTAGCTGAGTACTGCTGTTGCACCTCATTACAGCGTAAAACTCAGATGAAAAGCAGTCAAAATAATTTATTGTCAAATGCAAAAATACAGCAGTACTCCACAATTAAATTATTACTTGTGCTTACAGGGGATAGAAAACCTGTATGAAAAATGTTCTCTTGTTATTTTAAGTCACTTCTATATTTAAGTTGTCTGCTAAATTCCTTAAATGTAAATGTTAATGATCTGGATCCACAGCTCTGGCCATTGTGAATGAAGCTGCAGTCTGCTAACTAACCAGAAGAGGTCAGTAGAATTACTTAATGCAATACAGTTTTTCTCAATTGCTTACACGCTAACACTTGAAATTGGGACACAATGACCAAAACCTGAAACTCATGTACCTTATCTTAAATCAATTCTGCACAAATACAAACACATTTCCGGCTTTTCACTCATTTCTAAACCACACTTTATGCAAAACACTACACACAATTCTCAACAATATGTGGCAGTAAAAGCACACAGCTTTAACACACTGAGTTACTGAGCTGGTGTTAAAGGGGGCTATATATAGCGTGTTTATGGATATCATAGGGGGCACGGAATATGGCAGCCACTGACGCCGTATTTCATGTCCCCTGTCAATCAACAGTGCTTTTTCTACAGACTGAGCTACCCAGGGAACTGTGTGAGTTGGGGAAATATATGGTCTTTGTAGATATCATAGGAGGCACGAAATATGGCAGCCACTGCCTACCATATTTTGTGTCCCTGTGTTTTTTCAGAGAATGTCTTACTCTGCTTTGTCTCTTCCTCACCAACACATTCAACAGATGAACTTCATTTTTGAGTATATAGCAGTCATTGCCCGCTGTATTTTGTATCCTCTGTCAATCAACAGTGTTTTTTCAGAAAATGTCTTACACGGCTTTGTGTCTCTTCCTTCCCACACATTCAACAGATGAACTTCATTTTAGAGTAGATTTTAATAGAATAAAAACTGACAGTATTTCTGTCAAACACTGGGCATGACTTTGCCCACATATAAATGGAAAGGGATTTTCCAAAATTAACTAAAATTATGCTGGCTCCTGTGGGATTAGAACCACCAACATGTGGAAGTAAAAGCACACACCTTAACCCGCTGAACTACGCTGGAACAGACCATGCCCCAGAAAAAAAAATCTTCCTTCCTTTATGGATTACATGGGGGACACGAAATATGGCAGGCGCTGCCCACCATATTTCGTGTCCCTTATAAATCAACAGTTTTGTTCAGAAAATGTCTTGTGATGTTTGCTGTCTCTTCCTGACCAACACTTTCAACAGGTTCTCATCATTTTAGAGTACATTTTAATGGAAAAATAATGGGCAGAATTTCTGTCAAACACAGGGAATGACTTTGCCCACCTATAAATGGTAAGGGATTTTCCAAAATTAACTGAACTTATACTAGCTCCAGCAGGATTTGAACTGACAACATCTAGCATTAAATGCACACCGCTTAACCCACTGAGCTACTCAGGGATTAGGGCACCTGGAAATATTTGGCACCTTTATGGATTACATAGGGGACATAAACTATGGCAGGCGCTACCAACCATATTTCGGGCCCCTTTTCAATCAATTCAGAAAATGTCTTATGATGTTTTCTGTCTCTTCCTCACCGACACTTTCAACAGGATCACATCATTTTAGAGTACATTTTAATGGAAGAATAATGGGCAGAATTTCTGTCAAACACAGGGAATGACTATGCCCACTTATAAATGGAAAGGAATTTTCCAAAAATAACTAAACTTATACTAGCTTCAGCGGAATCCGAACTGACAACATCTGGCAGTAAAAGTACACCACTTAACCTGCTGAGCTACGCAGGGACTAGGGTAAAAGGTAATATTTGGCATCTTTACGTAGGGGACAACATATTAAAAAAAAAATAGCCCCTGATCAATTCATCTCTAACTTTTATCACGCGTTATGACAATGTATACGTGGAGGCCGCTGAATGTACATGTTTCGGCTAACAGATCAGACTGGTGTTGGGGCAATGGCAGGCATCTCGGAGGATCAAGGAAGACTTCTACAGTGAATGAACAAAGAATTTTCACCAAGATAAAGACTAGCAAAACAGAAAAAACAAATGTACACTCTGAATACTCACCAGTAGATTTGCATGGATGTGTCAGCCACTAGCATCCACAAAAGACTTTGTCAGTTGAACAAAAGAGGCTGGATTGCAAGTAGCCAAAACAATAGTTAGCCTCAAAATCAGGATGGCCTAAAAAAATTACCTTAAACCTGTCAAGTCCTGGAAAAAGGTTTTTGGGCATATGAGACAAAGGTGAAATGTACCAGAGTGATGGCATGAGGAAAGTGTGGACGAAGCAAGAAAAGGAACCAGGCAAGCCTAGTTCTGCCGGCCCAGGATTAGAAGGGATGAATGTTGTTGCCTCTGGCTGGATTCATTCCGCGTTTTCCTATGTTGCAGACTGTGTCTGTAACCACTACGCTATTCAAACAGCTGGTGTTGTTGCATGTGATTCATGTGTAGAGATGTGGTGTCTGTATACTTCTGCATTGTTAAACCAATTAGTCGAGACTCCAAGGATCTTAAAACTATACCTACATTAGCTAACATCCAAACAAAAAACAGGTATAACAGGGTCCGTACACTACATTTAATGCATTAAATTTGAAAGAGATTACTGTAGATGGCTAGCTAATAGATATACAGAAATGAAAACAATGACTCCAGTCACTCCATGGCCGGTTCCACAACGCTATGTGATCAACGCTAAGTAAATCGAAAATGAGAGGAATGTATTCGTTGTCCGTGCAGTTCGTTCATCGCAATATAACCATAAACAGTTTTACTTTTGGTTTACTATAATGTAGCTACTGAAACTTGTAGCCAGCAAAGTTTTAGTCAGTCCTGAACAAGTCCTAATGCCTAATTTGTTTTGAGGATTGAACGCTGGTCACCTACATGGTAGTCCACATTTCTAACCATTACGCTATTTACCAATGGGTAGTCAGTCAGTCCGGCACTCACCCACCCACTCACTCACTCAGTCAGAGACATTTGCTGTTCTTGGCTGGCTCCGCTTATGTGGTCCAGCAAAAAAGGAATTGACATACCACTTTGTCTATGAAAAATTGTGGAGTGGGTGTTATGTTCTAGGCATGTATGACTTTCACTGGAATTGTAGCTCCAAAGTTTTTGTCCACTATTGAGACAGGCGATTCAAATGTTACAGTGGTTAGAAACCTAACCCAGATAATCAAGCGCACATCGGTAGCAGCTAAAAGTGACTCAGAATCTTTTTGCTGTTTCTCCCAGGGGAGAGCACCCTATCCTGACTGATGGAGGGAACCTTGGTCAGGCAGGAGGGTGCCATCTGCTGGAGGAAGCGCTGGGATTGCCCTCATACAACAATAATGTTAGTCATCTTTATAATAGTTTCCTCAGGGTTGGAAGACACTTTGCCTTTAAATTAACAAGGCATACAATAAATGCCCAATTTCAGGTTTGGAGAAAATGATCTAATACAGAAAAGGCTTTTTCCCCTTCCCATTATTAATAACTGCAACTGCATCAGTGCATTATTTTAAATCTTACCTAAAAACACATTTTTATAAGATGGCTTTCACTAATATTTTACTATTGTGATTTTTTTATATTTTACTTATTCTTTTTACTTCCTTTATTTTTTTTAAATTACATATAGTTATATATTTTTTATTATAATCTTAATGTATTTCTATTTCTTTTTAAGAAAAGCGCTACACAAATAAAAATTTTTGTGCACATGGCATGTGTGACTTGCACATCTGTGAAGGCACCATTAATGCTCTACAATACATACAGGTTTTGGAGCAACATATGCTGCCATCAAGACAATGTCTTTTTCAGGGAAGGCCTTGCTTATTTCAACAAGACAATGCTAAACCACATTCTGCACATATTACAACAGCATGGCTCCTTAGTAAAAGAGTCCAGGTGCTAAACTGCCCTGCCTGCAGTCACCCATTGAAAACATTTGGCGCATTTTGAAACGAAATATACAACAAAGGAGACCCCGAACTGTTGAGCAGCTGAAATCCAATATCAAGCAAGAATGAGAAAATATTTCACTTTCAAAGCTACTGGTCTTCTCAGTTACCAAACGCTTACAGAGTAATGTTAAAACAAGAGGGGCTGCAACACAGTGGTAAACATGCCCCTGTCCCAACTTTTTTGAAACGTGTTGCTGGCATCAAATTCAAAATGGCCATGTATTTTTCCAAAGACAACAACATTTTTCAGTTTCAACATTTGATATGTTGTCTTTGTACTATTTTCATTTAATTATTGGGATAAATTATTTGCACGTCATTGCATCCAACATTTTGGGAAACGGGGTTGTACTTTAACGTAGCGGTTCCCAACCTTTTTCAGTTACTGTAGCACTGACAGAATTTTGCTTGGCTTGGAGAACCCCTGAAGTACCCCCTCATGTTAATTTCACTAGTAAGCCTATGGTGTCATGAGTTTTTTCAAGTACCCCTTTGGAGAGGCCAAGTACCCCAAGGGGTCCTAGTACCCCTGGTTGGGAACCATTGCTTTAGTAGACAGTATCTGCCTTTAGTATTGCAACGTCCGCTATCTATCTATCCAAGTAACAGTAAGTTTACCTGTTATGGGAAACCTAGGCTATCATCTGTTATAGATCAAATGTGACTGGAAGATGAGCTCATACATCTGCTGACCATTTAAATGCTGGCACATCTCACCTCCAGTCACATTTGGAAGGAGCGAGACAGACTGGCAGAAAGACAGATCAATAGGCAGGTGGACAGACAGATCGATAGGCAGGAAGGCAGATGGACACATGCTTTTGTTTCTCTGTCTTAGTGAGGACCTGAAATATTATCCCCATTTTCCCCTCACATAAAATGGAGAGATGCAACTCTAAGAGAAGGGAGGAAAATGCAAGAGAGAGCTTCCCTGAACCCCGCTCTGGTTTATGTCCTAAAACTAAAGGTATGGCAGTTGGTTTACTGACCAAAAGATAGCAAACTAGTCCTGGAGAATAGCCCCCTTATCAATTAGGAACCCATTCCAATCTGTTCTGGGGCCATCTCAAAAGACAGAGTGGTGTTATCTTGAGAAGCAAGCAAGCTAGGCAATGACAAGCAAACGTTTTTGTCCCTGCATTCACAGCTTACAGAAACCTCTCTAAACCATCAACATTCCAATGATTGCCTACTAGGATATAAATTGAGTACATCGGTATACATGTCTAAATCAAATGATGAATAACCTTTGAATATGTAAATAAACATAGATTTGACCTTTTTCGGTTCCTTGAAGGGGTTTTTGGAACCGCGGGTAACATGGGTGGAAGGGGTCAACTATGATCTTGCCTGCTCCATTCCTGACCTTGGAGTAATGTAGGATTTTAACAGAGGGTGAACAGCAGTGAATTTTGGATTTCTCCAAAGAGGCCCCTAAGGTTAATGGTGATCTGTGGCTGTTGTGTGAGAAGGTTTTTGATGGGATACAGATATTCTGCCATACATAGATGGAGGATTTGACTTGTGATGTGCGAATCATGAATGATTCGTTCATTTTGGACTAATCTTTTCGGTGAACAGGGTATACTGAATCACTGCTGTAGAAGATTCGTTCAATCAGTTAATCACTTTTGCGCAAGAGAATCACAAGGACAAATCATAGTTTTCCCCAGGATGGGGGGGGGTCATGTCCCCCTGTCCCCCCCGGTATTTCCGCCTATGGTTGTAAGGACGCACTACGCATCTTTCTCCAAAATGCGCTATCTTGTCTTCTATAACATTGCATGTGGGATATCTTAAAGGTGTTTAGAATAATGTCATGAACTGCACTCCAGAGCCGCGGAGCTTCTGAAATTAATTAGTCGTCACCTCTCACACAGTCAGCTGCGTTGGATATCATGCGATTGCGAATAATAGTTTATCTTTGATATGTATTTACAACAGTTCTAACCACCAAGCCTCTTAACATAAAAGCATATGATAGCATATCTCCACAGAAATATATATTTTTTGCAAGTTTAGTAGGATCTCAAACCACACATGCTGTGAAGAGCGATGAACGCTCAAATAACCTGTCTTTAACTAACTGCAAAGCATAGCCGTTTTGAATGATATGATGTTCAATATTTTCAGGATATTTTTTATTATTATATAATTTCGGATATAGTCTGTATTTTATCACACCGATCCAAGCTTGGCAACCAAGCTTGATCCGACTCGGGATCCGACATTCAACTAGCCTCCATAATGTTTTATCTGACCAACTTGGATAACGGATCGGATCTTGCATGATCGCATTTCGGATATATCAATGAAGACCTCTACTTCCTCTTCAGTTTTAACATGTGTGACACATAGGCCGAGCTATCATTAAGTTATGGAACATTTTTAAATGTCTCTCATTTAAGCATCCACAACTACAACTTTAGCCAATTCTAAAACCGGTGGTGTGACTCTGACTCTGCAGGAAACATGTATTCATGTTAGGATATGATAGCACCGGTTTTTCATTGCAACCTAAGATATGTATGCTCCTTAACTACAGAAACCAAACATGCACAGTGAATTCGATAACTTTTTTATTGCTGTTGTTCATGCCTACTACATTTGCTTGTGATTTCATTTTCTGCAGACTGAATAATTTGGTAATTGTTGAAATAAATAAGCAAGGTTAATTCGGTAACATTACTATTTTTGTGAGTCATTAAACAGAGTGCTATTATAGTAAACAACAAGGTCCCACCATGATATAGAGAAGGAATTAAGAGCTTGGACAAAAAGATTCACTAAATGAATCACTGATTCAAATTATCCAAATTATCTTTTCAAAGAACTGTACTGAATGATTCAGATCACTTTAGTGATTCAGAATACCCATCACTAGTGCATTGTATTTTATGTTGATATTGTTGTCCTTAAAAACATCCCAATCTGTGGTGTCAAGCAGTCCTTCGGCTCCCCAGCAGTCCTTCAGCTCCCTTCTGCTCTCGTCAGTCCATTTCCAAGTCGGCACTGTTTTGGAACTGGCAAACGTCTCACATGTAGTAACACACCCAAAAGACATGAAAGCACACCTCACGTTGTGATGTTTCACACCCCTGCCTGGACTTTGAATGATGTGTCTTTCCACAGAGACATTTACTAAACTACACTGATTGATACAAAGGTACAAAAAATTCTACCTAACCCCAAAAAGGGTTCCCCTATGGGGGCCAAGCAGAATAACTCTCTGGTTCTTTCTCCCTCTGTTAGCGTGCAGGAAGCAGGGTGGTAAAGGGCCAACCCCAAGGAGCTGGGGAGTTCTTGGAAAACAAAAACACGCACATGCATACATACAAGCGTAAACACTAAGCATCAGACATTTTAATCAGGATTTTAATAATTAAAATGAATCCCTGTTTTAGTGTGAACAGGATCAGCGGTAAGCATGGTGAGAAATCTCCCATCAGACAAGAACCGCCCTATGAACCACGGATCACTGACTACACACATCCAACACTCCATTCATTTTTTCCTTCTCTCCCCATTTCCACTCCAACATTCTTCCATCAATCTACCTCCACCCCTGCCTCCCCATCACACTCTCTTTTTCCCCTCTTTTCTCTCTAGTCCATCCCTCTATCCCTTTCTGCATCCTAACCCGCTAGCCCATCCATATATCCCCCTACTTGTCTTTTCAATAACAGTATTGGTCTGTCATTCCCAGAATATTTGGAGCAGCATTTTACAGTGGAGTCCCGATCCAACCTCATTCTGATCGTTAGAGCTCACTGCCCATTCTCAGAATGGTCATTAAATAATGATTTCAAAACAATCAAATCAATGAACTAACCCACAACCCACATCAACTCATCCAATCTCATTTGCATCATTTTTTTTCACAACTAAGTCCTTTGTCCCAAAAGCTTATCAACAGTGTGTGTAGGACAAAAAGAACACATACACAGTATGTTCTACTTTATTTGCTTTATATGAATGGCATACTTATCGCTCTTTTTTGACTAATCCATACACACTGCTCCACTTAATTTACTCTCCCCTGTCCTCCACTATCCTCTCCTCCACTGTAGCCTCACACACATCTGTCCCCGTTCAAAGTACTTAGGCTCCCACCTGTTTTCTGCATCGGTCAAGTGCTCTTGGGACTGTCCAATCGTTAGATGTGGGTTTGTGTTTGTGTGAGAGAGAGATGCTATAGCAGGATTAGGGTTGGATTAATGATAATTCTGATAAAACAGAGCACTCTCGTCTTCTCGTTCCGCTGATAATCTATGTCTCTCCTAAGCCTAATGCTGGTGCTTAGGAACTTTCTCCTCGGTATCTACCTCCCTCTCTTCATAAATGCCACCCTCCCTTTTTTGCTGTGTCCACTCCGCCAACACCGTGGACTAGAAAAATCCTGTTTTCCTGTCAAACAAATGTCTTGGCAGGTTTAGGTCTCTAGTGGGGTTTTATTCCCCTGGAGTATTAAACTAGGGGTTAAACCCTCACTGAGATAAACCCTGTGCCATCATAAGCAGGTGATGGTAGCTTCGTTTTTGGTAGACATTGTTGTGTCCCGAAGTGTATGTTATTAGGATGTAAACGGGAGGAAATATCACTCTTGGAATTAGTGGTGACCTGACAAACCATGAAAGGACCATTTGGAGTTCCTCAATGGACCATTTCTGGTCAATGGTTCATACTTGCACCTTTCTTTAGTCATCAAATGACCTTGTTATTTATAACATTGAATGAAAAAGTAACAAAATAGATAGGATTCTCCAATCAGAAAAGGGGAAATACTTGTTCATAGGAAAATAAGTTATGTGAGAAGCTCCAGTGGTTCTTTTATGGTGTTGGAGTGTTTCTCGTGTAAGGACTGTATATGAGGGATGTGCTTGCCAGTCATAGAGGATGTCCTGCAGTTGACATCTTGTCAGACAAGTACTTACAATCCCAGAGTTCTGGGTTTGAAACCAATGGATGGCCAGTACGAAAATATATGCACTCCTTACTTTTAGTTGCTCTGGAGTGAGTACTAAATTATATTAAAAACATTTTAGTCATGGATTTCTTTGACCTGCTCTGAACCAGACCTTATCATTAACTAGTTCATGGCTACCAGCCAACATTAATGTGGCCTTATGTCTGTTTCACATGCTGATCCTGTGATGGAAATTATTTTGCTACGGGGAAACACTGACCTAAAGAGCAAGAGTCATATGTCTAAAGAGACAATACCCCTCTCTCTCCTCCATTCTTGCCTTATAAACATCACTGACTCTCTGAAATGAGTCTGTGGTAAACTATATACATGGTCTGTCTGGGTGTTGGATTACACCCAGGTCATAGATCTGCTTATTGGCCCCACAGGCTGCTACTACCACACACCAGGGTCCTATGTCCTAATGGCTATGGAATGTTGTCTTATGAGTGTTTTAACTATGTATATCTCTCGCAGCAGCCAAATACGCAATGTGTTTTTCCCAAAACTGCACACACAAACAACCTTGGCCTTGTCTATTTAAGTCTGATGAAATTTCAAGACTTACTTTGATAAAATTAAAATAAGTCAAATAAATCATGAAATAGATTTTTATGTTATAGAATTATATGGGCATAGTTTATGCTTTAATGCAGTCAGTATGTTTTATTATATACCTTTTAGCCTTCATTTTTTTTTTAAACAAATTGGAAGGAATACTCAAAAACCAGCATATACTAAGCCCTCAGTGGAATCGGTTTGGCACCTGTGCTTTAGAATGAAGCCTTCCAAAGGATTTCAGGGCCTCGGAAACTATAAACATCGAACTACAGATTTACAGTAGTCAAAAATGTCTTTGTCAAAAAAAACAAAAACATTAGACCATTCATATGCCCTGTTACTGTTTTACTTTGTTTTTTTGATTTTATGCTTCATGCACACAGCATTTCCATATTTTTCACCCTTTATTATTTTGTGTGATAAGCACTTTGAAATGGGAATACAAATACATTTTTAATTTATTAAATAAAGAAATATTAACTGAAAAATAAATAAAGCCTTGCCATTTGGCTTGTATGTAGTATGCTGTATCAAATTAATTTGACCATGTTAGTTTATGAGGTTGGTTAAACCGACTGGATACTGAACTGGGTGGCTAGAGGGAGAAGGGTTACACCACAGGGAAACAGAGTGGGGATGTAAAAAGAAAGAGACGAGGAGGAAGGCAGTGGAGAATTGACATGACCTGCCTCTTCACCACTCA
Organism: Esox masquinongy; assembly: GCA_016801175.1. Taxonomy (NCBI): domain Eukaryota; kingdom Metazoa; phylum Chordata; class Actinopteri; order Esociformes; family Esocidae; genus Esox; species Esox masquinongy. The sequence continues at coordinate 13,755 of JACXGI010015178.1, forward strand.
ACTGTCTCAGAGGGATTTATGTTAGCTGTTTAATATCTCCACTGTCTGAGCTTTTCTACTAACCTGTGTGTTTTTTTGTGACTACATCCATTCACCATAAAGCCCCCTGGACACAGCGGAAGAACAGATGCTTCTGGGAGAGATGAGGGGAGAAGGGAAATACAAATTGTGTGTGTGTGTGTCTTTGCGTATTTGCAGGCATGCTTGTGTGTCTGCGCGTCTGTTATGTTGACCTTCTCCATGTGATGTCAGTACCCTCATGACTATCATCACTTCCCTACTTCTATAGTTGTGTGTTTTTTTTATCGTCAAGGTGCTCCGGTGTTTCTTTTACACCGATTATGGTAGGTTAATATAGAATCGTTTTTTTGCATGATGGGATGAGGCAGAGGTTTGAAAAGCAAAATAATCCTCTGAAACAATGTTGTCATATCAACAGCTGGACCGTTCTGGAATCAGCCACATACCAAGAACAGAAAAGCTCATTTCAGCTATTACGTAACAGTAGTCTTGTTCATGACATGACCTGCATTTCAACAATAACCTTCTCTAATACATAATTCACACTAATACTCTGTAATACTGCCTAATACTTTGTCTAACTTTATTTCTAACTTCCTCTCTCTTTCTCTTTCTTTCTCTCAACTGTACTTATTTTCTATCTATCTCTAGCGGGTTAACTCTCAGGGGCAGTAGATAACCTAGAGGTTTCCACCTAACGTGTGCTGGTTTGGGAACCTCACTGATATTCTAACAAGATCTTGTGGTGTGAAACTAGCATAGCCTGTTCAGACAGGAAACCCGAGTGGTTATTGGTCAACGAAGTATCAGCTGACGCCGATGACCACTCCTACCACTCTATCAGATTTCAGACCGACGATTTAAACATCAGGATATTCGGTCTGATGTATGCTGGTCTCATTAGCATGCGGGTGCGAACACACCCACCACCTCTGCCTCCAACTCTTTGGTTCTGTGTTCTCAAACAGTTTAAGCCAAGACTAGCCAGAAGATAATGCTTATTTTTTTCCTGCCTTGAATGGCCTACTCTTGAATGGCCGACAAGCCAAGCCTACACTGCAAAAAATATCTGTCTTATCAAGTATATTTAACTTGTTTTCAGGTTTAAAAAAATCTAACCATCCGTAAAATAAGGTACATTTTTTTTAACAAGCTAGAATATACCGCTTGTTTTTAGAAAATATGCCTTGAATATGTCTTGTTCCATTGGCAGATTATTTAACTTATTTCAAGCAAATATCTCCTCAAAAATAATGAAATTGTCTTGTTCCATTGGCAACATTTTTTGCAGTGTAACTACTGAAAGTAAGTAGGGGGCTACCATGATAATTCATAATGATTAACTTAAATAACAGGTTCATTGCAAAGAAGACGGTTCGTTTCTGGTGCCGATATTCACACACATCATTGTCTTCTGTATGGTTTGGTTGGTTGGGACTCTCTGGTTTCCCGGAGAAACAGTCACTGATGTTTGTATATAAGTCTTTAGTATATAAGCTGTCAAGCTATCTTACCTCTAAGTTAAACTGGAGAAGTGGGGGTTATCAAACACCCTCTCAGTATTGGCTGACCTTAGAGATCCCTTGGGTTAATTCAGAGTTGGGAAAAATGACATTTTTATACCATGCTCCTCATTCTTGGAATGATTTGCAAAAAAACCTTATGATGGGTTAGGGTTATGATTATATGATGAAATGCACTAGATGGCAATACAGTATATTTTGTGAGGTATAATTTTTTGGGGTAAGTTTTCCAGTCAATGTAAAATGTAGTAGAATAAACTGCATTTATAGTTTATAGAAGGCTACGTTTTCTCTGATCTTCAAATATTTATAAAGTGCAAGTGTTCATCTCTATGACATTCCTAATCTCGTCCACAGCGCTCTGCTAATCCATAACCTTCTGGCCGGCATTCCTGTGCACTATTGAATTGATAAATTGCCATGAAGGCTGATGCCCACGCCATTCATAAATATCGAGCCCTGTTAAAAGGAACATGCACAGCATTCAGACAGTATATGGACCCCATCACTTTCTTCGCATTCTGTTTTGTTATAGAACTAATTTCTTTTTTGCCATCATTATAAATGTCAACTGTGTCAACTGGCTTGAAGTGTAGTGCAGTCAAAACAAGCTGGTATGTTTCACAGACTAAATCTCTGAGGTAGTTGTTGACTTCATCAAATGCTCACAACTTCCATCCCTTAAGATTTAGGGCTCATCTTGCTAAATCTGGTCCAGGGTATGGGGGAGGCTCTAAAGCATAGGTGGGCAAACTTTTTGGCTTACGGGTCACATTTTTGCAATGTACAATTTGTTTGTCAGAATAACATTTCAGGCCAGAAAAGAACATTTATAAAAACATCTATAGGTCCCCAATAATTTCTGCATACTTTCAATCTGGTTTCAGACATTTAAAAGTGGACTGGAGTGTTTTTTTACCCTCCCAAAAATAATTGTATCCTAAAAACTACCACAGGCTGTATTGATTTGGCTCAGGCCCGCAAATAGAGACAGTATCCGAGCTGTGCAGGACTACTGACTTCATTCTGGACTTTGTCAAGTGCTATTGGCTTTACAGTGGCAATCCACCATCATGTCTGGCTGAATGCAGTACAGGCATCAGAGGGAGAAAGACTTACACTTACCAACTTGAGGCTGGTGCAGCTGTAGAGGCAATCAAGGATACGTTTGAAATGACAAAAAAGGCAGGCAAACTGTTAAAAACAGATGCTTCGAACACACACACCGCCACATAATTTCCGCCAGAGACCCAGATCAGCCCAAGAGTTGCGGCGAACAGTCTACTACCAAACAGGTGACAGGGCAAGGATGGACCTGAGGGCAGTTCTGACCCAGAGCCAGAGGGTTTCATTAAAGGGCAGACAGTCTGTGAAGCTGTGACTGAAAGAGTGTGTATCCAGAGCCGATTTCTCAGTACCATCCCACTGAGGGTCAGAACTGAATTTGTATATAGTACGTTCTTGAAAAGCTTTCCCTGACAAGCAGGAGGGATGAGGTCAAAGGGATACTTCAGGTCCAGAGCTGTCGAAAAGCTTGGTAGGTGGAAGGATGTGCCGGTATTCGTATTTGGATGTTTTGAAAAAATGGCAAAGCGAAGTGGGTTAGGTGTAGGTTAGGACACGTGCAGATAAATTCTGGACAATCTGTAGCTTTCGTGAAAAGCTCCCCAGAATGTGTGTAATGTGATAATGTCTTTCACAAAGAAAAAAATGAGCATTACCAAGAACATTTTTGGGGTAAACATATTCAAATTCTAGATATACGTATATACATTGGTTTTTGAAGTAGATCAATAAATTGGATCAATATAGTGGATCAACACATTTACAGTAGACCAGTGGATCAATACATTTACAGAAGTCCAGTGGATCAATACATTTACAGTAGATCAGTGGATCAACACATTTACAGTAGACCAGTGGATCAATACATTTACAGTAGACCAGTGGATCAATACATTTACAGTAGACCAGTGGATCAATACATTTACAGTAGTCCAGTGGATCAATACATTTACAGTAGATCAGTGGATCAACACGTTTGCAGTACTCTGTCAGGTATAAAACTGATGGGTCACTGATACAGTATACAGTGGATATAAAAAGTCTACACACCCCTGTTAAAATGCCAGGTTCTTGTGATGTAAAAGAATGAGACAAAGATAAATCATGTCAGAACTTTTTCCACCTTTAATGTGACCTATAATGTGAACAATTCAATTGAAAAACAAATTGAAATCCTTGAGGGGGAAAAATAAAAAACTCACAGTAACCTTGTTGCATAAGTGTGCACACCCTTAAACTAATACTTTGTTGAAACACATTTTGATTTTATTACAGCACTCAGTCTTTTTGGGTAGGAGTCTATTAGCATGGCACATCTTGACGTGGCAATATTTGCCCACTCTTCTTTGCAAAAGCGCTCCAAATCTGTCAGATTGCGAGGACATCTCCTGTGCACAGCCCTCTTCAGATCACCCCACAGATGTTCAATTGGATTCAGGTCTGGGCTCTGGCTGGG
>JACXGI010015179.1:0-17821 GCA_016801175.1 Esox masquinongy
TTAAAAGTGGATTGTTATAGAGGGTGTCTTGAGATGCTGGAACCAAGAGGGCAAGGAAAGGAAGAGAGAAGAGTAGGCAGAAGGAGGCAGAAAAGTTAGAAGTAGAGGTTTACTGGTTCCATCAAAAAAAGAGAAAAGGAGTTGAGAGAAAGGCAGCAAAACTGCAACAGCAAAGAGATGAACAGAGTCAACGCTATGAGAAAATGATAAGACAACTAAGTGACGAGCTAGAGAAAACATATGAACAGAGAGATGAAATTGGATGGGCAGTGACGGAGTTGTTAAAAGCTGGTCAGACAAACCCAGAAGGTGGGGTTGAATCAGGGGCAGAATAATCAGAAGAGGCAAGTGTGGGAACAGTGGCTGCCTGAAAAGGATATGAATTATGAAAACAGAAGAAATTGCAGGCACCAGTAGCTAAACCGCCAGCGCAAATGCACCCAATCCTGATAAAAGGTGATAATCCGCAGTATGTGCCGTGGGCTACGCAGGACCTGGGAGGTCTGGTTGCCAAATTACCCAATCTCCATAATGGAGCTAGGAAATAGATAAGGATGTTGGAAGAACAGACAGTAGGAAAATTGCTGGTGGTGGGGCATCTGAAGGCCTTGTTGGCCAGTGATGGGAACGACCAAAATGGAGGCGGTGCTGAGAGATGGTGGTCTGGCAGAAACGATAGGGACAGTCATGGGAGATGGATGACCAATATCAACAACAGCTGTGGAGGGCCTTAAGGGCGAGTACCCAGCCATAATAGACTCTGATGTGCTGAAAGGAACACCATTGAGGGAGACAGAAAGTCCGGCTGTATATTTGTAGAAGCAGCTGGAAAGGTGGAGGCTGGAAACTGAGAAAGACCCAGAGACTGATGATTCAGTGTCCTTCATGTTCAGGAAGGCGCTGGTGGAAGCTCTGCCAACACCAGTAAAGAAGTTGGAAGACAAAGTGGCACTGGAAATCTAAGCCACACAAAGAATTTAGAGAATATTTCATCCATGCTGTGTAGAAACACAGAAAGAACAAAAAGAAAATGGCTGAGCAGGGGAAAGAAATCCAGAGAAAGCTCACTCAATTACAACTGGATGAGCTGACAAAATAGAAAAAGACTTAAGCCCACTGTGACGGTCACTGAGGAAAGCACCATGGCACCTGTACTCCAGGGAGGTCAACAACCACCACAGCAGCCAGAGGCACCACAGTCACCCCCCACCACACCAGTAGTGAATGTATTTCCCCAGCCCCCTAGGCAAAACAGGAGCTGGGGAAATGGGCCGAGAAATCAGTATACACTGTGTGCACAATTATTAGGCAAGTGAGTATTCTGATCGTATTATTATTTCTATGTACATTTCCAACTCCAAACCATATAAACTTGAATGCTCATTAGATTGAATCATTTTCAGGTGATATGTATTTGTGTAATGAGGGAGGGTGTGGCAACAGTGAATAACACCTTATATCAAGGTGTGCATAATTATTAGGCACCTTCATGACCTCTGGTAAAATGGGCCAAAAAAGAGATTTAATTGACACTGAAAAGTCATAAATTGTAAAATGCCTTTCAGACGGATGCAACACTCTTGAAATAGCTAAACTATTGAGGGGTGACCACCGGACACTCAAATGTTTTGTTGCGAATAGTCAACTGGGGTGCAAAAAATGCATGGAGAAGAAAAGAGGCAAATTAACTGCAAAAGACTAGAGAAGAATTAAATGTGAACCTACCAGGAACCCATTATCCTCCAGTGCCACCATATTCCAGAACTGCAACCTACCTGGAGTGTCCAGAAGTACAAGGTGTCAAGTGCTCAGAGACATAGCCAAGGTCAAAAAGGCTGAAAGAAGACCACCACTGAAAAAGATTCACATGTTGAAGCGTACAGATTGGGCAAAGAAATACCTGAAGACAGATGGTTTTATGGACAGATGAAATGAGAGTGACCCTTGATGGACCAGATGTATGGGCCTGTGGCCATCACTAATGGACACAGGGCACCACTTTGAGTCAGGCACCAGCAAGGTGGAGGAGGGGTACTGGTATGGACTGCTATCATTAAGGATGAGGTAGTTGGACCTTTTCGGGTTGAAGATGGACTGAAACTCAACTCCCATACCTACTGCCAGTTTCTGGAAGATACTTTCTTCAAGCAGTGGTACAGGAAGAAGTCCTCAGCATTCAAGAAGGCCATGTTCTTTATGAAGGACAATGCTCCATCACATGCATCCCAATACTCCAGTGCTTAGCTGGCAAGCAAGGGCCTCAAAGGTGCCTGAATAATGGCCTGGCCCCTTCCTTACCTGACTTAAATCCTATTGAGAAGTTGTGGACCCTTCTCAAACGTGAGATTTACAGTCAGGGAAGACAATACACCTCTTTGAACAGCATTTGGGAGGCTGTGGTTGCTGCTTCAGCGAATGTTGATCGTGAACAGATCAAGAAACTGACAGACTGCATGGATGGAAGGCTCATGGCAGTTATTGAAAAGAAGGGTGGCTATATCGGTCACTGAATATTTTTGAAAGGCCAGAAATTATATTTAAATGTTATTTTGTGTTACTTATTTGTTGCACTTACTCTAAAAATTGAGAATAAACAAGTGAGTTGGAGAAATTATTTTAGTAATTTAGTTGCCTAATAATTCTGCACACTAATTGTTGCCTAATAATTTTGCACACTTATGTATTCCCCTGAGAAAGATCAAAACTCATTTTTCCTTTGTTAAACATTCAGGTTTGAGGTTCAATTATATTTTGGATTGACTGAGAGCATTGTGTTTGTTCAACAATAAAATAAATCTTGAGAAATACAATTTGCCTAATAATTGTGCACACAGTGTAGAGGACCAAGGAGCCCACCAACAGGTGTATGCTGGGGATGTAACCAGACAGGGCATACTAAAGGCAACTGCCCCTCAAAACCATGGCCTGATATAACTGGGCAGAAGCAAGGCCCAAATAATTGGCATAAAGCATGGCAGTAGCCACAGTCTCAACCCCCTCATGGTCCTGTGAACCCATGGGCAGGACCAAACCAGGGATATTGAGGTTGCCCAGAGAATCCTATGGGGAAGGGTCAGTTTACAGCAATAACTGTGCAAAACTGATAAGGAACCGATGCTGCAGGTTCAGGTAAACAATAAAGGCAGACCAATGTTGGTCGACACAGGCGCTACTTACACTTGTGTAAGTCCAAATTATGCCTCACATCTCCTCATGTCAGGAAAATATGCTAAGACAATAGGGACAAACGCAGCTAATACCCATGATTGCTCCAGTGAGTCTAACTATGAGCAGACGCTCTGCTAAAATTCCTATATTAGTTTCAGAACACACTCCAATAAAAGTTTGCTCTCCTCATCCTTTGCTCTCCTGAAAAAGATTTAATCATAGTCCTCTGTTTTGCAGGAATGATTGGAGAACCGCAGGAAGTGGAAATCACTACAGGACAGCAGGTGCAGACAGGGGAAACTATTGATAAACAGGAAATGTTCAGGAAAGAGATGGAACAGGTGGTTCCAGAGCAGGTATGACACAGATGTAGGACCAGTCAAGTCAGTGAATCCAGTGTACATCAGGGAGAAGCCAGGAACGAAGCCTGTGTGGAATAGACATTATTACATGAAGCCAGAGGCAGAGGCAGGCATTAAGCCAACAATTGGAGGCTTGGCAGAAGCAGATGTGTTAGAAGAAACGGTCAGTGACTGTAATACACCACTGTTCCCAGTTCTGTAAGCAGATAAGCAAAAGTGGAGACTGGTCCACGATTTATAGCCAATAAATGAGATTGTACAAGACTGTCAGGGAGAGGTCCAAACCCACGCACATTGCTGACAAACATTCCACCGGAGGCCAAGTACTTCAGAGTGATTGATTTATGTGGTGCCTTCTTCCGTGTCCCATTAGCAGAGGAGTGCAGACACTTGTTTGCTTTCACTTATGGGGGAAAGCAATATACAGCTCCTGAAAAAATTAAGAGACCTCACTCAAAACCTTCCTTTTCAAGTTTTTTTGGAAAGGAAAGAAAAAGGTGCAGTGGTCTCTTAATTTTTTACGGAGCTGTAGATATACATGGTTGCCTCAGGGCTTCAATCCCCACACATTTTCAATCAGGTGCTGAAGGCTGGAGGAACTTGTCTTAGAAGGAACACTGATCCAGTACGTTGATGATCTGCTGATATGTGTTCCCATTTTGGAGCAATGCCATGCAAATTCCATAAAAGTTTTACAGAAGTTGGCTGAAGGAGGACACAAGGTGTTCCAGAAAAGGTTGCAGTACTGCCAAACGGAGGTTGAATATCTGGGTAGGACCATAGCCCACAAGTTAAAAGCCATAGCACCAGCACAGCTGGAGGGAATGAGTAAGGCTCTGCGAGAACTAATGAAAAACGTTGGACAACAGCAGTTAAGTGCCAAGTTGAATTGGAACAACACTGCTTTGGCAGCTTTTGGGAGAATGAAACAAGATATGCAGTCCGCATCCGCTTTGAGGACACCAGATTATACAAAGCCATTCCTATTTTATGTTAATATCAGATCTCTTGCCAACAAATCATTCTTGGTAAATGACATTATAATATCCTACACCCTAGATTTTGTTTCTCACTGAAACGTGGCTAACAGAAGATTGTAGTTCTACTGTTCTTAACGAGACAGCACACGAAAAATGTGGTTATATGAATACGTGTCGAAATGGCAAGAAAGGAGTGGCTGCCCTATTCAAAGATAATTCCCAGTGCAAAGGAAATACACTTGGTAATGTTATTTCTTTTGAATACCTCTGTTTTCCATTGAAGGGTGCCCCCAAAATTTTGTTTTTAACCATTTACAAACTTCTACAATATTCTGCAAATTTTATCGATGATTTTGCTGAACTACTCTCTGTTATATCAGTTGATTATAACTTGTTTATTATTACAGGGGATTTTAACATCCACATAGATAATAATACGGACAATAATGCCAAAGAACTTTTTGCACTACTTGACACTTTTGATCTCACTCAACATGTGAAAGAGCGTTCACACACTCGAGATCTCTAAAGGTCTCGATATTTCCTCTGTCATGGTTAAAGACTTGGCCCTGTCTGATCATTTCTGTGTATTTTTTGAATCACTGATTACCCCGGATGTTCAAGTAAACTGTTTCTGTTAAGAAAAGGTACATTAATGAGAGTACCAATGCTCATTTTATGGAAGCCATAGCTATCTCTCCAACAATAAGTGCTGAGTCAGTTGATGTACTCCTGCATCATTTTAATGCCCAAATATTGAATGTTGTGGATCGTGTTGCACCGGTAAAGTTGAAGAAAACTATGAGCAACCAGAAAACACCATGGAGAACCACCATGATGGTAAACGCCCTGAAAAGAGAATGTAGGAAAGTGGAACGTAAGCGAAGGAAAACTAAACGTCAAATCCACTATGACATCTATAAATAAAGCCTTTGTAGCTTCAACTATGAGTTACGCAGGGCTAGACAGCAACATTTATCGGGAATGATTAACAAGAATATAAACATTACCCGCACTCTATTTGCCATGGTCAACAAGCTTACAAACCCCCTAAAGATAGCATCAGAACTCATGTCCACTGTGAAATGTAATGAATTTGCATGTTTCTTTAGTGAAAAAATGGAACTACAGAACTACACAGTCTAACAATGACACTGTACCGTACCTACAACCATCAAGACATAACTTGGTTATTATGTCGCAATTTAATACAATTGCTCAAAAATCCCTAGAAGAAATAGTTCGACATATTAAGTTCCTCATGTCCCAGTGGTTCTTGTTGGTCATTGTCGTTAGCATGTGTTTGTTTCTGTTGCCTGTTCCTGCCATTTGTGCCCTTTTGTTTTTGTATTTTGTAAGTTCATTAAATTACCCTTTTGCCATTTTGGACTCCTCTGCTCCTGTGTCCATCTACCCTTTCCCAAACCGTGAAACTCCTACCATTTCTGAGCAATAGCACAGTTACGCACATTATCCAAGATTTCTCTCATTCTTTTCAAATGTTTAGCATTAACAAAACTTTTGGACGTGTCATTCACTTTCCTTTCAATAATTTGCACCATAAGTTCTGTTACATTTCTTAAAAGAAAATATAGGTTTACTCTCTCAAATAACAAACAGTTACCCATTACTGTATATCAGTTACACACTACAATGGTTATATAAACACTACAATGGTTATATCAATTAAGCCTTAAGTGTTTCCGGAGAAAGATTTTTAGGCACTGTATTCCTGACTCGCAGAAAGATTTTCTTTATGTTTGGGTCTGTTCCCCCAGAAAGTCACAACTTCGTTTACCAGGCCTTGTCGGTCTTTGTTCTCGCCCAGAAGCAAGTCAGAGATTTTGTTCAGGGTCTTCATGATGGAGTTGGATTCTTTCAACTAATTTAGAAAAACCTCTGAAATTCCACAAACCCAAGGTAGTTCAACTTAAACCCCCAAGAATTTCAGAGCTCTGGCCAGCGCAGGTATGAACCGATCAGACCACAGTTGCGTGATCAGGGCTTCAAAATTGGCATGGTAATAATATTTAGGACAATCATAGAGGCACTGATGCTGTCACTGATTTCCAAGGCCTGTAAGACATCTGTTGCAGTTTTCTTTTTTGTGCTCCTTGATCACAATCCCTAAAAGTGTTACAATGGAGGCCTTTATAGCATTTCCATCAAAAATATCCAAACCCGGACCATAGGTTGACGGGTCAGGTGGCGGAGTAGGTGGCAACGTAATAGGTGAGTAGGTCGGCAGACTGTCTGGGGATGAGGGACTTACGACCCAATCCCTCTCCCGATCATCTTCATCCTTACTAAGGCACAATGACTTTAGGACTGTCTGTAATAGGAAAATAGGTGAAAGGCCTTTTCCGAGACTTCAATATGATGACGGGGATATGCACCCTGTCAGAGTCCTCTGATACCACAGCAGCCATGGTACTTTGAATGGTGCTCAACCTACTTTTGGCCTGTCCTTTTATTGCTGCATGGTTCCTTTGACAGAGGGGTATGGCTTTTCAATTCAACTTTAACAAGAGTAATTTGTCATTCCTGCTTCGTCATATATCTTTTTAGCCGGAGGTTCTTTAGGCTTGTCGTCTACTATAATACATCTCTGTAGTTTAACAACGCACTGCCATTGTTGACTTTGTATGAATAGCTCATCAATTCTCCGAAACATATTGTTTTCCAGATCACACGTTAACAGATATCCGCACACTTAACTTCCTACGCTTATTTTCTCCATGTAGGAAGAAATGTCAACAAAACCTGTTGGAAGTCCATTTTTTGTCTGTATATCTTTTCTGTGATGTACTCTTTCTGAAGAGCTTGATACACCTCCCATTTGATCTCCATATTTGTGTAGCAAATGTCATACATACTACATGATGTAATACGTCCCAGTCGTTGATACAGTACTCCATGCCTAATGTTGCGTCTGTATATTCAGTTTCCGTGGAGAAACTGTACAGCTTCACTTTAGAGGCAGGGTAATCAAACATAAACCCAAGCATATTCCCATCAGGCAAGTTGTGTTGATCCGTCAACAGCTTAAAGGAAGGCAATTGAGTTCTATACAGATTGAGGAAGTGCTTCTTTGCTGCATCAAATATTTCTGGAACATAGTCTTCCACTTTTCTATCTTCCATTCTACAACCTATTTCATAAGTCAGGGCTACCATTGGTGTATCGCTCAGTACCAAAGCCATTATTGTTCTTTGTCAGTCACTTGAAGCAAAGATCTTTAAAAATTCAAATAGGAATTAAAAAGCTAAAATTCAGCTTTGGCCAAGAGGAAACCTACGTCTTATTTATGACACACACACACACACACACACACACACACACACACACACACACACACACACTCCCTTCCCCAAGAGCTCCCAAAACCAGACCCCTTTTTTATTGTTCTTAGGATGTCACTTGAAACAAATATCCATGAGACCCAATAAACAAAACCACTTGACCAGCCCCTCGCTTCCGTTGACCTACTCATTACCCAGAACCCTTGACCAGCCCCCCTCCCTACCCTGAAAGCCCCAAAACCCTCCCTCTCCCATGAGAAGCCCAACTTGACCAGCCCCTACCTTTCCCTATGAAATCCAGATCCCTCTCCCTCCCGTGAGAAAAATATTTTAAAAAACATCAGATACCTATTAAAACATATACATAAAACACTTTTATTACTCAAACAACCTGGGGTCAACCTCATAAAAACCACCCCTCCCTAAAAGACACCTGTGAAGTCCAGAAATTAACCTTTTAACCTTTGATATGATCGATAAAATATTGATCCCATAATCCCTTTGATCTCCGGTCACACCACTCAAAGGTCAAAGGTTAATCCTTAAAGCCATAAATCAGACAATGTTAACACAAAAGTGTGATAAACAATATACTACTTCTCTCTAATGTGAAAGGAGGGACTTTGAATTGCCCATATGGAAACCCGGAGTGTGAATGGTAACTCATACCAGGAGCTGGATGAGTGTGCAAGGACTACTGTCATCGGAATTCCCTTGCAATGAACAACATTGCTATGGTAGCCCCAGTGATAAACGGTGAAATTGATGGTGACCCCATGATGGACAGTAGTGTGATTAATCAGGGCTATGAGGAAATGGTACTTCAAGCCTGACTAGGCCTTGAGCACTATCCCTGCCCTTACAGAAAGTACAGATGTCGATATTGCAAAAGGGTATCACAAGAAGATCAACAGACAGGTATTCGCGGATGGACATTATCATTACCCAGAACCATTTGATTGTTCATTGTGCCAAAGGGGAACTGTCCTTTATGTGCTGAGAAAGATTGTGCCCCAGTGTAAAGAAGGTTTTGAGATCCGCCCAGGGATTAGCATTAAGGGACAGCCAGGTGATGTTGTGCAAGATATCACTGTATAAATGTGTGTTCGAGGTTGACAAGACAGTTATTTCTGCAGATTAACTCGGCTTTTATGATCTTCATTAAAGTCTAATTTGAATCCACAAACTCCTGAGTTATTGCATCTTTTTGTCAGGAAGAGAGGAACATTTTCCACAACAAGCTCGGAAGCACTGGGAAGAAACCAAACAGCTTGTCCAATCAGCTTTTGTTTGACTCACATCATCACATCATTGTGCGGACAGTAGGCATTGCCAATCGGACAGTAGGCATTGCCATCCCATATATGTGCAAGCTAGGACATGACTTGTGTCATAATGTACTACCCAACCGTGTAGTACTTTTATGATGTGCAATCACAGAGGACTTCGCATTTTTTATGAGTGTGAGAGGTGGTTCTTGCTGTGCTGCAGTATCTTTATACTTCCTTGTAAAATGAATGCATGTCAACAAGCTTAAGATACAGTAGAACCAGGGTTTAGGTTAATTCTGATCCAAATTCCAGATTAATTCCAATTGAATTCTTGAATCAGAATTCATCATTACCGTAAAAAAGCAACATTTGACTAATGGAATTTAAAGAAGTTCAATTAAAATGAAATGGCTTTACATCTAGGGCCCTATGATTTCTGCAATGTGGAAAATGCGGATGGAATCTTGGAATTTGGTAATAAAAATAGAATCAACTGTAAAATGTGGAATACATACAATGTGGAATTGTCCATAATTTGGCTGAAATGTATAAAACAAAATAAAAAGTAGGCCTAATTATTGTAGTAACCTAAATGATTTCAAAATAGTAAAATTAGAGGCCTAGAGTAGTAATTCAGTTTTCTGTTGGGTTGTTTTGAGGCGGAGTGGATCGGTCGTGCGTGGTGCACATAGCCAGACAAAAAATAAAGCAACACTATACATAACACTGTACACTAGCAGCAGCTTCAAAGAGTGTACTGTAAACTAGCTGCAATTAATTATAGAACATTATTATAGATATGGCAAGTATATACATAATAATACATAATGTAAACTAGGAGTAATTTGGTAGAATTATTGAATATTATAGATAAAATATGAGTGTAATAAGCTTATGAATGGGGGCATGGCACACTACAACTACATAGCAAGAATTAAGAAGAAAATATATACACAGCAAAAGAGAAGAGAAAGCAATAATTTACATGCATATATATATATATATATATATATATATATATATATATATATACAGTGGATATAAAAAGTCTACACACCCCTGTGAAAATGCCAGGCTTTTGTAATGTAAAAGAATGAGACAAAGGTAAATCATGTCAGAACTTTTTCCACATTTAATGTGACCTATAATGTGAACAATTCAATTGAAAAACAAACTGAAATATTCGAGGGGGAAAAATGAAAAATAAAAACCTTACAATAACCTGGTTGCATAAGTGTGCACACCCTCTTATAACTGGGGATGTGGCTGTGTTCAGAATTAACCAATCACATTCAAACTCACGTTAAATAGAAGCCATCATTTAAAGTGACTCTGATTAATCACAAATAAAGTTCAGCTGTTCTAGTAGGATTTTCCTGACATTTTCTTAGTTGCATCTCAGAGCAAAAGCCATGGTCCGCAGAGAGCTTCCAAAGCATCAGAGAGATCTCATTGTTGAAAGATATCAGTCAGGAGAAGGGTACAAAAGAATTTCCAAAGCATTAGATATACCATGGGAAACAGTGAAAACAGTCATCATCAAGTGGAGAAAAGTGGCAAGATGGCCTTTTCTTACAAAGAAAAACATCCAAGCCCGGCGGAAGTTTGCAAAAACAAACATCAAGTCCCCCAAAAGCACGTGGGAAAATGTGTTATGGTCTGATGAAACCAAGGTTGAACTTTTTGGCCATAATTCCAAAAGGTATGTTTGGCGCAAAAACAACACTGCACATCACCCAAAGAACACCATACCCACATTGAAGCATGGTGGTGGCAGCATCATGCTTTGGGACTGTTTTTCTTCAGCTGGAACCGGGGCCTTAGTCAGGGTGGAGGGAATTATGAACTGTTCCAAATACCAGGCAATTTTGGCACAAAACCTTCAGTCGTCCGTTAGAAAGCTGTAGATGAAGTTCACCTTTCAGCACGACAACGACCCAAAGCACACATCCAAATCTGAAGAGGGCTGTGCACAGGAGATGTCCTCGCAATCTGACAGATTTGGAGTGCTTTTGCAAAGAAGAGTGGGCAAATATTGCCACGTCAAGATGTGCCATGCTAATAGACTCCTACCCAAAAAGACTGAGTGCTGTAATAAAATCAAAAGGTGCTTCAACAAAGTATTAGTTTAAGTGTGTGCACACTTATGCAACCAGGTTATTGTGAGTTTTTTATTTTTCCCCCTGAAAGATTTCAGTTTGTTTTTCAATTGAATTGTTCACCTTATAGGTCACATTAAAAGTGGAAAAAGTTCTGACATGATTTACCTTTGTCTCATTCTTTTACATCAAAAAAACCTGGCATTTTAACAGGGGTGTGTAGACTTTTTATATCCACTGTAGCTTTTTCTGACCACTGAACTGTGTGCATGGTGTGTGAGTCACATTTTTATGTTTTAACCAATCTGAGTAGATTCTGGAACACAAGTGTTTTAACTTATAGTGATGTATTGCAGAGGAGAAAAAATGGGTTTCAGCATGGTCGGCTTCTCCTATCAGTTCGTTCAACGTGACAATGCATTTGAAAAGTACGAAAAACTGTTTTGATTGAAAAAAATATAAACATAATTACCTAGGAATTGACATTTTGCATATGATTTTTCATGCTGAAACTGTACCCTGTTGTTTGGAGTAGAAAAAAAAAGTCTGAACCTTTTGCCAAACAGTGATGACAGCCCTAGCAGATAAACCAAATGTGTTGAACAAATGGAAACACATTAAGTGATAAACAAAAACTACATGTTATGATGTGAACCAAATTCAACTGGTACGTATACACCCAAATTAGTGTAATACAAAATATGAATTGTGCAAAGTGAATATCTATTATTCTCGTGGTAAATACATAACCATGTCAAAGGCAAAATTTTAAGTAGCCATGTAAATTCCTTGCTAGTTGCTAGATATACATTTTAGTAATTTAGCTAGCAGACTCCAGTAAAACTTTGTGCATTGATCTAGCTAGGTGGAAAAATCATCTAAAAGGTTTGTTTTTCCATCAAAAAGTGAGGTACAAGAAGCCGACCGTGCTTAGCCATGTTTTTCTTCCTCTGTGTGACTATGAGTTGAAACCAGTTGAAACACTGGCACTGCGTGTTCCAGAATCTATAGTCAGGGAAAAAATGATTTTGATGGTACAAATAAGGTACCGCACATTAAAGTATTCAATGACAGTGGCAACTCTAAATATGAGAACTTGAAAGTCACAGTACTATCTGTGCATAAAAGAACACGTAAAAAGTGGTCATAAACTTCTTATTCGATTCTTATTCAGTGCTATAACAGAAGTAAAGAAAAACATTAAACTTTCTCCCAATTAAACAGGAGTAATTTTACAGAAGTATTCAACAGGGTTTTGTCTTGCAGTACAAATTACATAAACTAATTAACTGTATTTCTCTTTGTCTTGTGTAGAAGCCCTGTCAAAGTGATGTAGGTTGTGGCAGATTTAACAAATCTGTTTAAGTTCATCTTTTTTGTCTTTCAGGGACTTTCTAAAACTATTAAATCTAATTATGCATTCTCTTGGTTTGGAGGAGGTCTCAACTTCAGTGGCTGCCTTTTCTATTTCGAGTTCCAAGTGGGCAATGTCAGATTCAAGCCTCCTCTTTTTTTCTCTTCGTTCATCCTCTTGGTCTCTGCATTTGGTTTTCTCAGCTCTCTTTTCTCTCTGCTTGATGAGAGAACCCTCATATCTTTGTTGTGCTGCTTTACAGCTTGCAATCATTCTGGGAGTGATCTGAAATTTCTTAACTCCTCCAACACTTGAGACATAATCACAAACAAGTCTCTGTGATGCATAGCTGATGTCCTTTTTGTTTTCAGTGCTCATGGCTGCATTTACAGAAAATCCTTGTTCCACAGTAGCCTGACCATGTGACAAAAGAAGCACATTTTTACTACCTGCCATAGGTATTTGAGTTCAGCTTTACCTTGCAAGGTTTCAGAGAAAAAATGGCCAAGGGTGTGTGACTGGATATTAAAGTCCCTAAACTTTGACAGGTTTCTAGCCACTTCTTTAATGAAGGTTGTGTACTGCATTTGAGCATCGTCACACATGCTTTCTGAAAATCTTTTTAGCTCAACTAAATGGTTCAGAAGCCTTTTGAACCTTCGTTCACATCCATCAGGATCATGGGCCATGGCCTTGGTGTTAAGGCAGGTAGTCTGTTTCACAACACTGGAGCGAATGGGGGTTTTGTCCAAAAGTCTCTTTAAGCGTTGAAGGAAACACCGCCTTGCATCGCTTCTGAATTCCAAAATTCTTTTTTCACTCACTTTCCCCGCCATTTGTCTGAGACATCTGTCTGTGGAAAATCCAAGGTCTACCTTAGCCAGACCTAATGCGTCCTCATCTTTCAATTTCATACTTGGACATCCTCAGTGGGTCTGTCTATGGAGGACTAAATGTGCCATAATACGAAATAAATAAATAAATAAATAAATATATAAATAAATACATGAATAATTAAATACTTTAATATATAAATAAATAAATACACATTGCATTTGCTTTGTGTACACTTATGCATCGTCCAAATGAAATATACATTTCATTTGGATGGTGTGAAGTTGTGCGTCATCCAAATGCAATGGGGCGGGACCTCACCCATTTGATAGAGCTTACACAATGAAATTCTTGTGACATGGCACCCGACATCTACGTAGTAAGAATTAAGAAATATATAATGTAAAAAATATAGCAAAAATATTGCAATAATATACAATGTAAAAGAGTAGAATGGGCAATTATTGAATATTATAGATACAATATGAGTGTAGAATGCATATGAATGGTATATACAAAGGAATATTCTAATGTAAATTGAATGTACATGAAAAGAGAACATCTGGAATGTTCGTGTGTCATCAGCATGATCATAGATCAGTATTGCTGGTTGTAGAGTAATGTAGAGTGTCAAGTGCCTAGTGTTTTCATTGTGCACGGACATAATGGAATGGGAACACCTCAATCTTACTGAAAGTACCACCCCTACATTGCATTTGAATTTCGCAGACAAGCAAACAATAATTACATTAGTAAATGTATAATTACATTATTAAATATATAAATGAAAAAATACACATTGAATTTGCATTGTGTAAACTTGTGCGTAGTCCAAATGCAATAAACATTTCATTTGGATGGTGTAAACTTGAGTGTCATCCAAATACAAGAGATATTTCATTTGGATGGTGTAAAGTTGTGCGTCGTCCAAATGCAATAGACATTTCATTTGGATGGTGTGAAGTTGTGCGTCGTCCAAATGCAATAGACATTTCATTTGGATGGTGTGAAGTTGTGCATCGTCCAAATGCAATGGGGCGGGACCTCACCCATTTGATAGAGCTGTCCACATTGGACTGTGAGTTTTATGCTTGGAACACTGTGATTGGACACTTGAGAAGAAACCATCAGATGAGATTGTCAATCATGTAGCACACGAACGAGTTTCCGTGCGCTGTTGTGGTTATGGAAACAGAATTGGGTCGCTTTGAGAACAATTTACCCAGAGAATTTATGTTGTTAGCATGTGGCCTGTTTTCAGTTAGGCTACATTCATTGTGACAAGTGCGTAATCAGGTGGAGGACTGGTAAAGTGGGTGTGTCTTGTTTGTGCCAGGCTGTCAGCACCGATCTATAGGTCAATAGTAGGCGAAAGCCTTTACAAGGTATGAAAAATACAAATTTCACCGTAGCAATATTCTTTAGTTGCCGAAAGAATAAATAGACGCAAGGTGTTAAACATAGGGACCAGGTCCGGGCAGGCTGGACAAAACAGACACAACTTAAGACATGTTTACCATTTCCCTGTTATAATCGGATTTAACAATCATAACAAAATGTTACTCCCAATACCCATTCAAAAACTGAATAGGCCTGAATGTATCAGGCAGACTACGCATAGACATAATCAATCTGACATGCCTTATCCAGAGCGGCCCTAATGAGATCCTGAAATTGCTTTTTCCTTTCTATTCTCCGTGAGTTGGGCTACTGGTATGTTGTGTTTGTTTCACCATTTATGCAGGGAACACAAGCATGCAGGGTTGCCAAAATAAGTTTGGCGTGCAACCGAAAGTTCGTTAACATCTATTGCCTGGTTGCTACTGTTGGTCAGTGGTCAATGTTGTCTCAATATCTTTCTCTAATTGTGTAACCTCCTAGAAACTATACATTTGAATGGACTTAATACTGCATTTTTTTTTTTCAAATACCAAAACTAGCCCAATTTAGAACATTAATTTGTTTAGAAAAAGAGCATGATGTGCTTTGTGACTTTGGAAAACTGCTTTGCATTTTTTACTAAGAATGTAATATCAATCAAATGTATCATGGCATAATATCGAGTAGGATGTAATTGAACAGTATTCAATATATTTTCATACAAGTTTATGGTGCCTACAAATTGTACCTAAAAATGTCTACATGACCCGTATCTGTTAACCAGCCAATACTTGCCAGAATCTTCTGGGTTATTACAGGTTGTTTAAGGAGTGTGGTGTCAAGTTTCCAGTAACAGTGTTTTCAGTGTGCACAGACGTAATGGAATGGAACACCTCAATCTTACTGAAAGTACCACCCCTACATTGCATTTGAATTGCGCAGGCAAGCAAACAATAATTATATTATTAAATGGATAATTTCATTATTAAATATATAAATAAATATATACACATTGCATTTGTATTGTGTGCACTTGTGCGTTGTCCATTGCAATAGACTTTTCATTTGGATGGTGTAAACTTGTACGTCGTCCAAATGCAATAGACATTTCATTTGGATGGTGTAAACGTGTGCATCTTCCAAATGCAATAGACTTTTCATTTGGATGGTGTAAACTTGTACGTCCTCCAAATGCAATAGACATTTCATTTGGATGGTGTGAACTTGAGCACAGTCCAAATGCAACAGACATTTCATTTGGATGGTGCGAACTTGTGCGTCGTCCAAATGCAATAGACATTTCATTTGGATGGTGTGAAGTAGTACATCGTCCAAATGCAATGGGGCGGGACCTAACCCATTTGATAGAGTTGTCCTCATTGGACTGCAGTGTTTTATGCTTGGAACACTGTGATTGGACACTTGAGTGCAAACTATGATGAGCGCTGCATGTCAATCAAGTCAAGTAGCACACGAACGGAGTTCCATTGTTTCCATGCCTGTTATGGATACATAATCGTGTCCCTTTGAGAACTCTTTAACACTAGAACCGCCAAATGCCTATGCCAATTGGCGTTTGAGTTTGTCATTAAAATAGAACTGCCATTTTAAAAGCCAAACTCTCCTCCTTCCATGACTTCTCCTAAATAGGCTTTTCCATTACATTGTTCTGTTCCGTCTAAACTGACCAACAGAAAACTACTGAGAGACTATTTACCTGTTGTTGTTTTTTACCCTGTTTTCCGACGTAATCCGATGGTACCCAGGCGCTAATCACATCATGAATGCATGACGTCAATGGATAAATGCGCAATACTCCCAGATGAATGGAAACTTAATTAGGCTATTATTGAAACACAATACAAATGATATAGGCTACTTATCACATGGGTTACCGTTTTTCAATAGGAGATTCTGCTTATTTTTGTAGGGTAATTCATCAAATGTAAATCGAAAATGAAAATCTACATTATTTTAGGAAGGAAAGAGAAAATAGCACACAGATCCTATCGTCTCTTTTTGAATTTACTGAAGATTAATATTCAAGTGCAAAGTTCAAAAGGTTTATTTGTCATTTGCAATAACAAGTTATGGCAATGAAATGCTTGGTTTTCCTACTCCCGACAGTGCAGTTAAGTTAAAAAAGTAACAGTAATTATAATATAAAAATAAGACTATCTTATTTTTATATTATGATAATAAGACTATCAATAATAACACTATACAAAAAACATGCATCAATAATAATAACTATACAACTGTACAATCATAGCGCAATGTAAAAGTGACAGGTGAGCATGATATGATTGGCAGATGAGCATGATATAAAGTGACAGGTGTGCATGGGACTATGGATGGAAGGGAAGAGGGGTTCCTGAATTGAGCAGCCCTACGGCCAGAGGAAAGAAACTGTCCCGTAGCCTGTTAGTTTTGGACGGAATACTCCTGTACCTTCTGCCTGACGGCAGCTTGGTAAACAGTCCGAGGCATGGGTGGCTGGGATCTGTAATGATTCGTTTGCTCCTCCTCCTACACCTCTCTGTGTAGAGATCCTGCAGGGATGGCAGGTCAGACCTTGTGATGCGCTCTGCTGTTTTAATCACCCTCTGAAATGCTTTGCGGCCGAGGGCGGTGCAGCTGCCATACCAGGCGGTGACACCGCCGGACAGGATACTCTCGATAGTGCATCTGTAGAAGTTGGTGAGTATTCTGCATGCCAAATCTCCTTAATCGGCATAGGAAGAAGAGCCATTTCCTGGCCTCCTTCACCAAGATGTTAGAGTGATGAGACCAGGTCAAGTAATCGCTGAAGCTGACACCAAGGAACCTGATGTTGTGAACTCGCTCTACTGCAGACCCATTGATATGTATGGGGGCGTGGTCTCCCCGCCGCTGCTTCCAGTGATCAACAATCATCTCCTTCGTTTTGCTGATATTGAGCTGGAGGTTGTTTTCCTGACACCACGAAGTCAGTGACCTTACTTCGTCTCTATAGGCTGACTCGTCGTTGTCAGAGATCAGGCAAATGTATAAGGCTAAATAATTATTCACAAAATGAAATTCCAAAGATA
>JACXGI010015181.1:5349-17913 GCA_016801175.1 Esox masquinongy
CCCCCCCCCCCCCCCCCCCCCCCCCCAGACACACGCACACAGCCCTAGATTACTGTGTGTGTGTGTGTGTCTGGGGGGGGGGGCATCCTTAGGGCCATCCTTATGTTCCTGAGGTCAACCAACCGTGCCTGAACTCTCTGCCACCTCTCTTCCTCTCGGCCACATCTCTGCCTCTCTGCCACCTCTCTGAGTAGCATCATCTGCCCTCTATGTTAAATACCAAGCTGATGTTACACGTGGTCATAGTGATTTTCACTGGTACCAACTGGATCAAGAGAAGGCAAAATTACATTGATACATATCTCAAATTTGAATGCCTACTGGCCTAATGTTACCAAACTATTTCCTGTTATTTCTGTAATCCCTATTACTCCCTATTATTTTCCCCATTAACGCTTGGAACTGAAACACTACCGTCTGACCGTGCAAACTGTGGTAATCGTAGTTTGTGTGAGGTAAAATGTTGAACTGACAAATCCCTGAACCACACAACGGTATGCCCTCTTATTGACTGTGTGAATGTCCAGTGTCTGCACACCTGATTCAAACGTTGCCCAACCACCTACACACTTGATTGATATAATCAACCTATCATCAAGTCTTTAATTTGAATCAGGTGTGTGTATGTGCTAGGGAAAAAACCAAAGTACGTGCACCCCTTTGGGTCCCCTGGACCAGGTTTGGGAAACACTGCTCTAACGCACAAAACATGGAGCTCGGAGACCTATGTGCTCCTACTCCGGTTCCAAACCACCACAGAAAGGGTACTCGACATTCACAACCTGCTATCTTAAATGCCTTGAAAGCCTTAAAAGCTAAAGTTAATAGAAAATTCTGTAATTACGTACAATTTCCTCTGCCTGATGAGAAGCTGCTCCTAAAGCTTGAATGGCTGAATTCTTCCCCAATGATATTACCCCAACAGTCACAGGGTCAATAAATGGGGACTGAAGGAGCAGTCATAATGAGGGGCGAGTGTCACCAACGTCCCCCTCGGCGCAAAACAAGCCATAGCATAGTTCACTAAAATGTCTGTTTAATGCTGGTGAGATGTGTGCCTTATGAATGCTCTTTAATGCTGGGCTGCCTTTTGGACAATGAGAGCCAGCATAACACCACAGCTTCACTGAATTACATTGGCTAGGTTTAGATTGCACAACGGCTCACCAGGTCACATAGTAGGTTGACACAGAGCTACACTTTGCCTTCTTCTCAGTGTCAACATCACAGAGCATAACCACACAAGGTACCTGAGACGGAACAGTCATCACAACCCTTGTGTACTTACACCAGTGAATGACTAGAACCGTGGAACTTAATGTCATTCATACAAGAACTGACTCCATACTGATCTGAGTCCTTGGAACATATGGACATACATCTGCCAAGTTAAAACCGGAGGTGTATCTCCTTTCTTCCATTCTGACTATTTGGATAAATCAGATGATTTTTTTAGTGAATTATCACAGAAAGCATAGCAGTAAAGAAACTACGTTGGTTTTTGGGGCTACTAGCCTGGCCTCATTGTCTTCACAATCCCTATCCATACTGGTAGCCAGCATGACAGGATTTGAATGTGATCCTTTGAAGTCGGCTCAACGAGTCAGCAGTGAAGGGGTGGGGCTTTATGCGGATTGGACGGCACCATGTTGCCATGTGCCCCAGGCTATGGGTGGGGGAGCGAATTCATCCATGGCTGTAATAACGAGGCAATGACAGGTGAGATCAGAACCACTGTCTCGGCTGAGCGAGATGAGCAGAAAGAGGGAAAACCACTCAGAACAATGGAAGGTGGTCCAGCAACAGAGGAAATAAAATGAAAGAACAGGTTGCCCAGCCTTAGTGCTTTAAGTGTCAGTTTCTGAAGAAGGTTCTTCATAGATTACCACCCGATATCTCTCCCCTCCTCTCACCCTCCTATCCCTGTCTATCTTGCCCTTAAAGTGGAGGATCAATCTATCTATCCCTTCATTACCCACTGCGACTTCAGGATGGGACACAATCATCTACCATTTCCATCTCTCTTTTCTTCCTCTCCCCACCACTTATCACATAACCATTTGCATCACATATTAATGTTAGGATTTATTGTCCAAAGCAAATGCATTATCAGATGTTTAGAGCGATATCAATTAGGCCTAGAAGTAATGATATCTGACTGGATTCCCAGAAATTCAGTTTGAGACTTGATTATTTCAATGCGATAAAAAGTAATTGGGGCGTTCTCACAACAACCTGAAAAGACACGGTCACATCCTGAATAACATTCAAAATATGACCTAGGTGACATTGTCTGGTGAGACCCATTTCTGTACCTCAAAACAAGTCTGAATAATTCTAAGCTAAAAACAGTAAATCTGTCAATAATGTTTCTTTGCTATACACAAAATGAATGCTCATTTTCTTTGCTATATACAAAATGAATGTATTTCTTTATTTTTACCATTTTCCACATTGTAGAATAATAGTGAGGATATCTAAACATTGAAATAACACATACATGTACGGAATTATGTTGTAACCAAAAAAGTGTTAAACAAATCAAAACACATTAATATTTTAGATTCTTCAAAGTAGCCACCCTTTGCCTTAATGAATGCTCTGTACATTCTTGGCATTCTCGCAACCAGCTTCATGAGGTAGTTACCTGGAATGCTTTTCTAACACTCTTGAAGGAGTTCCCACATATGCTAAGCATTTGTTTGTTGCTTTTCCTTCACTCTGCGGTCCAACTCATCCCAAACCATCTCAATTGGTTTGAGGCTGGGTCACTGTGGAGGCCAGGTCATCTGATGCAGCACTCCATCACTCTTCTTCTTGGTCAAATTGCCCTTACTTAGCCTGGAGGTGTGTTTTGGGACATTTTCCTCTTGAAAAACAAGTGATAGTTCCAATAAGCGCAAACCAGATGGGATGGTATATCGCTGCAGAATGCTGTGGTAGCCGTGCTGTTTGAGTTCGCCTTGAATTCTAAATAAATCACAGAAAGTGTCACCGGCAATGCACCCGCACACAATCACACCTCCTCCTCCATGCTTCACGCTGGGAATCACACATGTGGAGATCATCTGTTCACCCACTCTGCGTCTCAAAGACCTGGCAGTTGGAACCAAAAATCGCAAATTTGGACTTATCAGACCAAAGGACAGATTTCCATTGGTCTAATATCCATTTCTCATGTTTCTTGGCCCAAGCAAGTCTCTTTCTGTTATTGGTGTCCTTCAGTAGTGGTTTCTTTGCAGCAATTTGACCATGAAGGCCTGATTCATGCAATCTCTGAACAGTTGATGTTGAGATGTGTCTGTTACTTGAACTCTGTGAAGCATTTATTTTGGCTGCAATCTGAGATGCAGTTAATTGTTGATTTCTGAGGCTGGTAACTCTAATGAACTTATCCTCTGCAGCAGTAGTAACTCTGCGTCTTCCTTTCTTGTGGCAGTCCTCATGAGAACAAGTTTTATCATAGCCCTTGATGGTTTTTGGGACTACACTTTAAAAGTTTTTCTGGATTGACTGACCATCATGTTTTAAAGAAAGGATGGACTTTCGTTTCTCTTTGCTTATTTGAGCGGTTCTTGCCATAATATGGACTGCTACAGTACAGACAAAACGATGGTCTTCTGTATACCCACTTTAAAGGATTAAGGACAGAAAGTCCACAAATTAACTTTTAACAAGGCACACTAGTTTATTGAAATGCATGCCTTGTGGCTACCTCATGAAATTTGTTGAGAAAATGTATAGTGTGTGCAAAGTTGTCATCAAGGCAAAGAAAGGCTACTTGGAAGAATGTACACCATGAAATGTATTTTGATTTGTTTAACACTTTTTTGGTTGCTGCATGATTCCAGTGTCCTCCACAAATATTGACAACCTTGGTAAATATGAACAAAACAAGCTGATTTCAAAATATTCAAAAATGATTCCGAAGTATTCAGGAACACTGATGTGGTAAGCCATAACTTCTGTTTCACTATGGGAAAGACCAGTGAATACAGTAATGATGTGCGACAAAAGGTTGTTGAGCAGGACAAATCAGGAAATGGCTATAAGAAAATATCTCAACTGTTGAAAATGCCCATATCCACTACCATGGCAATAATTAAGAAGTTTAAATCAACTAGAGATTGTATCGGCCTGGATTGAATCGGCCTGGAAGAGAACGTGTGTCTATATTGGCACAGTGTGGAGGATGGTTATATTGGCAAAGATTCTCCACGGATAACAGCTGAAGAATGCAGACGTTAGTTAGGTCTTGGGGTCAGAAAGTCTTCAAAATTACAATTAGATGCCGCTTACACAACCATACATTGTTTGGGAGGATGGCCATAAAAAGCCTTTGTTGTCATCAATCAACAAACTCAAGCGCCTACAGTTTGTCAGTTGTTACTGGAACTTTCAATAGGACCGGATTCTATAGTTGGATGAGACCAAAATAGAGCTTTTTGAAAACAAACACCAGAGGTGGGTTTGGCGTACACAGAGAGATAACCATGCAAAAAAAGTTCCTCATCCCCACTGTGAAGTATGGTGGTGGATCTTTGAAGTTGTGGGGCTCTTTTTCTTCCAAAGGCATGGACAACATGTCAGGATACATGATCACCATCAACTACCAGCAGATATTAAATCTGAGAAAAATCTGACATGACTCTGCCAAAAAGCTTAAACTGGGTCGTGGTAAGATCTTCAATGATCCAAAGGACACCTCAAAACCAAAATAAAAATTGTTCACTGACTACAGAATCAAGGATTTGCCATGACCAACAAAGTCCCCTGACCTAAACCCCATAGAAAAAGTGATTAATGAGCAGAAGTGTAAGGTGAACAAGCGTGGACCTCGGAATCTGAAGAATCTGGAAAGATTCTGGGAATGGTCTCAAATCCCTTACCATGTGTTCTCCAACCTCATCAGGAATTGTTAGAGGAGACTCAGACCTGTCCCCTCTACAAAGGTTGCACAAAATATCAAATGAAGGGCTGCAGATAATTGTGGCACACATATTTGAGAAAAAAAATATTTTTATGATAAGAAAATATATTTTATTTTGAGAAATTAGTGATAAGATACAAATTCAGGAAATAAGTGTTAATTGTTTTTGATGACTGATGCTAATACACAAATTTGAGTGTGAGTTCCACGTCCTACAAGACAGACTGGTATAGAGGGGAGCATTGTTTTGGAGTGATGCCATCTCTGGCTGGGTGCACCATCCACCAACCAAGTCCTTCTATCTCCGTGGTTTGGATGAACTAGCAGGGTGACCCATCTTGACATTTTTCTGAGCTGAGATTTTCTGAGTAGCAGGATAGGGACAGATGGTAAAGTGGGCATGGCATGTGTGATGGAGTGCTGGTGATGTGCAGGCCAGGGCAAGAATGGAAAGTTACATCAACATTGTGTGTCCACCTCCAACTCTTGCGGAAGATAGTGACAGCTAATTCAAACAACGTGTTCTACTGTAAGTTGGTTCATTCACAGACAATTGCATTTTTATAAATACAGGTTGCTGGAAGAAACCCCTGCTATGAGTAGAGTAAGGGACTTTTTGCCAGACCGCGTAAGCGAATGTCTCTTACTGAGTGAGTGCCTGGCCAATTATACCCCTTGTTAAATAGCGTAGTGGTTAGAGATGCGGGCCTGCAACCAATAGGTCCTGCGTTTGACTCTCGTCACAGTCAAAACACAAACTTCAGTAGCAGCATTATAGTAAGCCTAAAATAAAACTGTTGATGTTTATATTGTGACTATTTCTGGTAGATTTTCGAAATACGTATCCGTGCATGCATTTTGGGGTAAAATAGGCTAGATCAAAATCCCTTGAGCAGTAAAAGAGTAGGGGATTCCACGATTCTCTCATCTTTTCACTTGAGGAAAAAGTCAGTTATCGTCACCTATATTGATAGTTATTGTATCAATGTCATTCACGAATGAAAGAAACTAGTAAGCCTATTACTGGCTAATAAGCTGTTAAAATGGCCAGTGGCAAAAGCCATACATTTCATAGATATTATTTGTGGTGGAGGAAAACTTCATAAGAAACATTAGTCAGTTTAACACAATGCTTAATGGTGCCTAGCGAAATATTCAAACTTGGCGTGATGTTACTACGTGACAAAATCTAATGTCGAGTTGCTGTACCGACACTGGAAAAACATATAGCACCATGGTGTAGTGGTTAAAGACAGTGCCACTAACATGGGAGACCTGGGTTCAAACGCAGTAAGGGCAACAACATTTTTATTGCTTTTAATTGCAGGCTGGCTGAACTAGGCTTGCCGGGTTCCTTTTCTGTTTTATTATAGCCTTGTTAATAAAGTTACTGATGTACTCATCTAAGCTGAAGTATAAAAATAATATAAAGACATAGCTCAACAATGAAGGAACTGGTAGAACTACAGCCTCCAGAGTTTAAAGGGTTCAAAAGGCAGGAGGCCTCAGTTACAACATACTGGAGCATTCATACTCTCAGTCACAACACACTGGAGCTCTCATACCCTCAGTTACAACACACAGGAGCTCTCATACTCTCAGTTACAACACACTGGAGCTTTCATAGTCTCAGTTACAACATGCTGGTGCTCTCATACAGTACTCTCAGTCACAACACACTGGTGCTCTTATATTCTCAGTCACAACCCACTGGAGCTCTCAATCTGTCACAACATACTGGTGCTCTCTTACTCTCAGTCACAACACACTGGAGCTCTCAAACGCTCTCTCACAACATACTGGAGCTCTCATACTCACAGTCTCTACCTCGTGATGTAAGTGCTTGGTCCTTTCTTCAAGTTCCTAAGGATTTTAATTAGATCATTAGCTGAGCAAATTTATAAGATGAGCCAAGTCATTCTTAGATCTGCACCTGGCAAATTGGATAAATCATCAGAATACAGATTGCGTGGATGAGTTATCCAAGGACAGTCTTCATAGGAACTTGTTTAAATGAGATGCTGAAAGCTGTACAGTAATTTAACTATACAACTCCATATGGCCACCATCAACACTAGGGCTCCTTGGTAACACATTCATAGATGAGCAAAAAATATTCCTTCTTACTCACAGGGGTCAGAATATGAGCTACACACAGTGCTCAATGTTAACACTATGATCAATAATATGGCAAGTGGTAGAGCTAACAGTGGTAGAGCTAACAGTGGTAGAGCTAACAGTGTAGCCACAATTTCTGCCATTTCCCCCCAACAGAATCACAGAAGCAGTAGCAGGGTTTTGTTTGAGTTGTGTGACTTTCATATTTTACTGTTGTTATCAACTCCAATTCCACATGAGGGCATGGATGTTCATCCCATTTGGTGAAGGTAGTTTCTGTATTAAACAGTAGACTATACAGTAACCCTCGACTACAGCATGCAAAATTATATAAAACATGTAGGCCTATCCATAGTTTTTTTGTTTTTTTCAAAAAGCAATTGGCTTCAAAACGGTTATATTATCCACACACTGCATTCACATTTCAAAACGGTTATATTATCCACACACTGCATTCACATTTCAAAACGGTTATATTATCCACACACTGCATTCACATTTCAAAATGATTATATTATCCACACACTGCATTCACATTTCAAAACGGTTATATTATCCACACACTGCATTCACATTTCAAAATGGTTATATTATCCACACACTGCATTCACATTTCAAAATGGTTATATTATCCACACACTGCATTCACATTACAAAACAGCATTGTGTGCCCAATCCATGGACATGTCTTCCAATCCTTATAATAGGATTACCCTACCTTCACAGTTGATATGGTCTGTAGTGGCATTGCCAAGCCAATATTTACTTGGCAAACAAACGGGACAGAGGATTCAGCAACACGGATAGGAATCAGAATTCCCCCAATTTGACCTTTTCATGGCCAAAGGAGTGGAGTGCAAGATGCATTATTAAAAAACGTTTTGCTTTACTGCCCAGCAGTAACAGAACAGGCAACAGCTCCTGATTTGTCTTGCATAGCCAGGGCAATCATTTTAACAGACACAACACACTGCTGTTTAAACGGCCTTAGTCAAAGTAGCCAAAGCCAAGGAGAAGTGTTCCAATGAATGAGGGCTTGGGATTTTTAACATGTGAAAAGGGGCAATTGTTACAGGAAAACACATTTTTAATATGAGTCACTCGCATAATGTCACCTCTCATCTCACGATGAACAAGTGGCCAAAATGAAAGGATTTTATGCACATCCAAAACAGGACTTACATAATGCATGCAATATTGCCAAGATAAAACGGGGATGTCAGCTCAGTTTTGCTGGTCCAAAATGTCAATGATGTTACAGTTAACACAACTTTATTTCAAAGCCTAAATTAATTCTTAAAAGTCAAATTTTTAATTAGACAGGTTAGGCCTACTTGGTGAACTCTAGGAGAATATAATAGATTAATTGAAGGGAGGAGAAGCAATTTTTGGTTATTTATTCAATAAAACAATGTTTTTATGTTTCACAGTATGAAGTATACAGCATCCATTCAGACTGCACATTAGCTGATACAAGACTGACACTGTAAATGACCAACCCATCAGTTCTGAACTATCATAGTGCTGGTTTTAACAAATCGACATTGCCATCTAATGTGTGTTAGATTTGAACATCTACTTAAATGCAGGCAAAAATAGAATTAGAAAATAGAAATATTTGTTAAGAATTAACCGACAGTGTCGTTTCAGTGAGTAGGCAGGCTTTTATGAAAACAAGCTATAGCCTCACCCGTGCTGTAAATTCACCACCTTCGGATGCACAGACAGCTGCTTGGAGAGGCAAGCGGGTTTTCTATGTAAAACCATACAAGCGCACGTGTCAGTGGACTTCTAAGGTGTCTGCGTGTGCCAATCAACATAAGTTCTCAACAGTAAAACAAATCATTCACCCAAGTTTTGTCAAACAATACATACAGCCAGAGAAATTGCCTGTGACATATGTGAAACCACTACACCGAAACCACTACACTGTCCTCCTTCTGACTTCATCGCTGGGGTGGAAAAAATCACACACATTACTTGGGTACATTTACACGGCTGTCAGTCAGCCTTCCCTGATGAGGTGGGTGAAGGAGACCGCTGACAGATAGTTATCCTGCACATCTCATCTCCAGTGGTGTCCTGTCATCACGGGACTAGCTACAGTAGGAGTAGGACCCCAGTCCTAGAGGTAAAACGCTCAGCTACAAACCAAAGGGGAACTCCTCAGGGTAGAGGACAGTATAGACCAGACGTCTCCCAGGGTGCAGTGCTGTGGGTGAGTCTTATTCACATATGAGATATCTAACACACCGAAGGACCCAGACTCCAGACAGATCATGGCTTAGGAAGAGACAACAGGAGGGGAGCCAACCGTCTGGGTTCCCCCAGGGTTCACTTTGAGGGTTGAGCAGCTCGACAGAGGGTATTGATCCAGACACAATGTCAGAGTGCCTGGCACGGCCTCCCCAAGGAGGGCAGACACTGTATCCCTCTCAGCAGAACAGCTCCAGCCATTAGCCCAGCCACCCCTAAACCCACACTGACTGACTGAAATACAGTACATAAGAACCTCCATGTGACATCGGAGATGAGGTTTATCCATCAATGGGTAGAATCAATAGAACCTAAAAGGTGGATAGCTAGGCAGGTAACTGGATTCAATGTTATGCAGAGCGTCATAGCCAGAATAGACATGCACACAGAAAACACACTGAGCTTATTAAATGCAGTGGGTTCATATCAAGCCACGGGAAAAAAAACTGTGCACTAACCAATCATAGCTCTTATGTTGAAGTTCTAACAGCACATCAAGGTGACCCATCCTGTGATATCCACCTGGCAGTGAGATGATTGACAGGTGAGGTCACTAAAGTCCAGACCTCACGCAACTAAGGGGCTCAGAAGAATAGCTCAGACAGTTTGATTGACAGTTATAATCACCATCACAATGCCTATCATTTACACCCAATCAGTCTCCTAAAATAACACACTTTGAATAGAAAAAACATCTGAATAAACTATGTTGTAAATGAAAGAGGACTGAATACAAATCTTTCATGTCTGTAGATTGTACCATTGTACAACATGACTTTAGTAATGGTCTTCACTGCATTATTACTAATAGCAGTAAAGCAAAACTAATAGATCAAAAGATATGGAGAAGTCTAACACTGCCTAACTTTATGTTCACGTCAATCAATAAGATTAACATAACAGATGGTGAAAACACTGTTGTCCTTGCAGAGTAGTAGTAGGTTGGAAATTGACAGGAAGTCAGTGATAAAACTCACAGTAAGTGGACTTTTCCTGCCCTCTGAAAGAGTCGAGAGGCTCTCAACACAACTCCCCTGCTCCTCCTGTCCAATAATTCACTGTAAGTAGCCCAAAGGAGCAGCAATCTCCAGCCTGGCCTTTACAGGAGCCCCAGCCCGTGCCTCCGACCCCCCGCCTCAGTAGGCCTGTGAGGTCCTGGCACTCTCCTTCCCCGGTGTCACTGGGACCCTGTCAGAGGCACACTGAGGAACACAGCATCCCCTGACAAGCATCTGACAAAGACGCCAATTAGGCCCCGTTCCCAAGGCTGTTTTTCAGGGTGACTGTAAGAGCTTTTATCTTTTCTACAAGGACATCTCTTCACAGAGTAATGTCGCAGAGAAGAAAAGTGGTGGGAGATATTAGTGTTATTGTTCATTTAAAGCACTATTCAAATGTCAGAAAAAAAAGGATCCACGTGAGAAACCCCACACATTTCTGTACTACAGCACAGCTGCTCTCTGTAGACCTGCCCAGCCCATCACCCCGCTAACAAGATGAGAGTCCAGACAAGTCACTGCCTGAACCCTTCAAATCGCTCCGTCCATGTGTACTCTTTGAACCAACACGGTCCACTTGACCACTTCACAGCACTAGCAGTAGCATTGGAACGGAAAACTACAGGTGTTTGAAACATTGGCACACAATTACAGAACATAAGATTAGCTCTCATTCAATGTAGTCGACGGGTCAATTTTTTGTTAGGTCGACCAACATTTTGCTGTTTTATTTATTTTTCCTTTAGAGACACCTATCCATAATAATAATAATAATAATAGACATAATAATAATAATGTAATAGTATGACATCTTAATTTATTTGTAGCATTTTTAAATTAAAGATGCATTCCAGGTTACTGGCCACTTGTTTTGAAAGTGGTGCAGTTGAGCCAAAACAGCTCCCCATAAATGGTGGTCAAACTTGGATTTTAGTGCTAATGGATTTTAGTGCTAAAACATACAGTACGGTCTATTAAATGGGAATGCATGAATGTTGTATTTTGCAAGATGTTGACCAATCGATTGGTCAAAAGCCAAAAAAGACAAGATCGCGAACAAATTGTCATTTTTTCCCCCATTTCTTTTTACAACTTTTTACCTGTTTTGTTCTCCCCAATTTTGTGATATCTAATTTGTGTTTAAGGGATTCTTTGCAGCAACTCCCAGCAAATGTGGGATGGTCATTGTCAAGATGTGTCCAAAGCACATCCAATTCCATTCTGGTTCTTGTCCTGCTGCTCATTCAACCAGGAAGTCTACAGTAGACTGGAATCCATACATACCAGAAAAGAACACACCATCTCACTTGAGCTAACAGACATCCAATCAGCCAAAAGGAGCCGCTAGAGCACGGCAAGGTAGGGCAGCCATATTCTATTACTAACCCCGAAACCTGGATTGTGCTGGCCAATTACATCATCCTCCGTGGTACCCCTGGGCTAATGTAAGCAGGATTGGAATCCTATTGGTCACTTTTATAAAACACACTATTAAAGGGGACATATGTACAATTTTTACCGGAATAAATTACCGGAAGATATTTGCATTTAATGTTTTAAGTTAATGTTTCCAATATATTTATCTACAAAATTGTTCAGAGTGCCTGAGATATTGCCCATTTAAATGTTATCACCGGTCCGTCTTCGGTTTGCACTGACTTTTAATTTCCTCACACAGGCTTTAGACACTGGCGGTATTATCCCCCCACCCTCAACCACCCTGGACTAGATAATACTATTCCAGTGTTGTTCTGAAAGGGAAGAGGAGGAAGAGACAAGTGGTGTAATTGTTTAAATTCAGTCTTGTAAACGTTAGAGGCTGGATACAACAGCGCCCCTTTAAATGACAGAAACAAATCCGGAAGAAAGGCTGGGTGGGCTGTTCTCACTGCAGCACAGGTAAACTGTAGGCTGGAGGAAAGGGACTTGTCAAGTCATCCCACCATCCCTGGCAGGTCCTCTCATCCCCTGCATGCAGAACAGGCGCGGGGAGATCAGCACCGAGCAGGCTCCACCACAGCTCCCCTACAGCCATGGCTGGAACAGCTTGGGCCGTGGGAGGGAGGTGAGAGATGGCCAAAGGGAACCCGGCAAGCATCTCTTACGCACACCGCCAAGGTGCTAGCCTAACCACCCACACAGGAACCAGGATCTACCACACCAACTGAAAGATAATGAAGTGACACATCACTCCAGAGATACTATTCACTCACACACACACACACACACACACACACACACACACACACACACACACACACA
>JACXGI010015182.1:0-17811 GCA_016801175.1 Esox masquinongy
ACTGTATAGTATGCGCCACACCACCCTACAGACTGTATAGTACGCACTAAACTTCTTTCTGTTCTACCTCATCATTAATTGCACCTACCAGTTCTTAATAAGTATCTGATTTGATAGCTGCAATGAAAAAATGTAGTGAAACTAGCTTTGAGGTCCAGAGTTGACGTGGAGGGTACTATATACAGTTGTGCTCATAAGTTTGCATACCCTGGCAGAAATTGTGAAATTTTGGCATTGATTTTGACAATATGACTGATCATGCAAAAAACTGCCGTTTATTTAAGGATAGTGATCATATGAAGCCATTTTTTATCACATAGTAGTTTGGCTTTTTAAATTGTAATGATAACAGAAATCACCCAAATGGCCCTGATCAAAAGTCTACATACTCTTGAATGTTTGGCCTTGTTACAGACACAAGGTGACACACACAGGTGAAAATGGCAATTAAAGTTGAATTTCCCACACCTGTGGCTTTTTAAATTTCAATTAGTGTCTGTGTATAAATAGTCAATGAGTTTTAGCTCTCACGTGGATGCACTGAGCAGGCTAGATACTGAGCCATGGAGGGCAGAAAAGAACTGTCAAAAGACCTACGTAACAAGGTAATGGAACTTTATAAAGATTGAGAACGATATAAAAAGATATCCAAAGCCTTGCAAATGCCAGTCAGTACTGTTCAATCACTTACTAAGAAATGAAAAATTCAGGGATCTCTTGATACCAAGCCAAGGTTAGGTAGACCAAGAAAGATTTCAGCCAAAACTGCCAGAAGAATTGTTCGGGATACAAAGAAACTCACAGGTAACCTCAGGAGAAATACAGGCTGCTCTGGAAAAAGATGGTGTGGTTGTTTCAAGGAGCGCAATACGACGATACTTGAACAAAAATGGGCTGCATGGTTGAGTTGCCAGAAAGAAGACTTTACTGTGCCAATGCCACAAAAAAGCCTGGTTACAATATGCCCGTCAACACCTTGACACGCCTCTCAGCTTCTGGTGCACTGCAATTTGGAGTGATGAGACCAATATAGAGCTTTATGTTCACAACCATAAGCGCTATGTTTGGAGAGGGGTCAACAAGGTCTATAGTGAACAGAATACCATCCCCACTGTGAAGCATGGCAATGGCTCACTGATGTTTTGGGGGTGTGTGAGCTCTAAAGGCACAGGGAATCTTGTGAAAATTGATGGCAAGATGAATGCAGCATGTTAACAGAAAATACTGGCAGACAATTTACATTTTTCTGCATGAAAGCTGTGCATGGGATGCTCTTGGCACAAGGCCAAGTTGACCCTCCAGTGGTTACAGCAGAAAAAGGTGAAGGTTCTGGAGTGGCCATCACCATCTCCTGACCTTAATATCATCGAGCCACTCTGGGGAGATCTCAAACGTGCGGTTCATGCAAGACGACCAAAGACTTTGCATGACCTGGAGGCATTTTGCCAAGACGAACAGGCAGCTATACCCCCTGCAAGAATTTGGGGCCTCATAGACAACTATTACAAAAGACTGCACACTGTCGTTGATGCTAAAGGGGGCAATACACTGTATTAAGAACTAAGGGTATGCAGACTTTTGAACAGGGGTCAGTTCATGTTTTTCTTTTTTGCCATGTTTTGTTTTATGATTTTGCCATTCTGTTATGACCTACAGTTGAATGTAAATCCCATAAGCACTAAAAGACATGTTTTGCCTGCTCACTCATATTTTCTTTACAAATGGTACATATATTACCAATTCTCCAAGGGTATGCATACTTTTGAGCACAACTGTACTATACACTAAACCACCCTACATACACCGATGAGGCAAAACATTATGACCACCTGCCTAATGTGGTTGGTCTTCTGGGTGCCTGCCAAAACAGCGCCGACCCGCCAAGGCATGGACTCTACAAGACCCCTGAAGGTGTCCTGTAGTATCTGGCACCAAAACATTAGCAGCAGATCTTTCAAGTCCTGTGCGTTGCGTGGTGGGTGCCTCCATGGATTGGACTTGTTGGTCCAGCACATCCCAGAGATGCTCAATCGGATTGAGATCTTGTGTATTTGGAGGCCAGGGCAACACCTTGAACTCTTCATCATGTTCCTCAACCTATTCCTGAACAATGTGTGCAGTGTGGCAGGGCGCATTATCCTGCTGAAAGAGGCCACTGCCATCAGGGAATACCATTGAAGGTGTGTAGCTGGTCTTCAACAATGTTTAGGTAGGTGGCACATGTAAAATTTACTTTCACATGAATGCTCAGACTCAGGGTTTCCCAGAAGAAACTGTTCCCTTACCATCTGATATTCCCCAGACCCTGACATGTGCCCTTGTTAGATTATCAGCGTTATTCGTTTCACCTGTGACTGGTCTTAATGTTTTGGCTAATCATTGTACTTCACACTACATTGGACACTGTCATTCCCAGACACTTACACCTAAATCTGCAAGACTAAAGAGTGTGAGATTTGCTAGAGTGTGATGAGATCAGGAAATCCCTGCTGGCAACACCTCACTGAGCGATGCTATGGAATATACACCAATCAGCCATAACATTGATCATTGACAGGTGACGTGAAGAACACTAATCTTATCATGGCATCTGTCAAGTGAGCAAGTGAACATTCTGTCCTCAAAGTTGATGTGTTAGAAGCAGGAAAATGGGCAAGCGTAAAGATCTGAGCGACTTTGACAAGGGCCAAATTGTGATGGCTAGACGACTGGATCAGAGCATCAAAGGTCTCAGAACACACAGTGCAACGCAGTTTGTTACGTATGGGGCTGCGTAGTTGCAGACCAGTCAGGGTGCCCACGCTGACCCGTGTCCACTGCCGAAAGCGCCTACAATGGGCATG
The DNA here is from genome assembly GCA_016801175.1 of Esox masquinongy. Lineage (NCBI taxonomy): Eukaryota > Metazoa > Chordata > Actinopteri > Esociformes > Esocidae > Esox > Esox masquinongy. The sequence goes on from JACXGI010015182.1 coordinate 2,844, forward strand.
TGAGCATCAGAACTGGACCACAGAGCAATGGAAGACGGTGCTGGTCTGATGAATCACTTTTCCTTTTACATCACGTGGATGGCCGGGTGCGTGTGTCGCTTACCTGGAGAACACATGGCACCAGGATGCACTATGGGAAAAAAGCAAGCCGACAGAGGCAGTGTGATGCTTTGGGCAATGTTCTGCTGGAAAACCTTGGGTCCTGCCATTCATGTGGATGTTACTTTGACACGTAACACCTACCTGAGCATTGTTGCAGACCATGTGCACCCTTTCATGGCAATGGTAGTCCCTGATGGCATTGGCCTCTTTCAGCAGGATAATGTGCCCTGCCACAAAGCAAAAATGGTTCAGGAATGGTTTGAGGAACACAACAACGAGTTCAAGGTGTTGACTTGGCCTGATCTCAATCCAATCGAGCATCTGTGGGATGTGCTGGACAAACTGGTCCGATCCATGGAGGCCCCACCTCGCAACTTACAGGACTTAAAGGATCTGCTGCTAACGTCTTGGTGCCAGATACCACAGCACACCTTCAGAGGTCTAGTGGAGTCCATACCTCGTTGGGTCAGGACTGTTTTTGCGGCAAAACGGGGACCTACACAATATTAGGCAGGTGGTCATAATGTTATGGCTGATCGGTATACATCACCCATGGGGAACCCTGCCCTCGTCAGTCAAGGCTTCAACTTAGATGGTGGTCGGGAAAGCAAAACAAGTGTGGATCTTCCCATGTAACCACATTGGGAATACCAGCTAATTCCTATTTTCTGCTTCTTCCTGTCCCACAGTAAGAAGCATTGTAAATACTTTGACCAGGGTCGGGGAACCTGTCCTTTTGGAGCCAAGTGTTTCTACATGCATGCTTACCCTGATGGGACGCGGGCCGAGCCGGACAAACCCCGCAAGCAGCTGGGCTGTGAGGGGAACGTGAGGGTAAGACCGTAATCTGTTCTGACCAGGCTGTCACTACTACTATCATTACTCTGATCAGGCTGTCACCGCTACTATCACTAATCTGATCAGGCTGTCACTACTACGATCACTAATCTGACCAGGCTGTCACCGCTACTATCACTAATCTGATCAGGCTGTCACTGCTACTGTCACTAATCTGTAGATACTGACACTGCTACAGTAGTTACAGTACAATAGCCTGTCCTAATACTTGCTACAGTAGTTTCCAATTACCATTTTCTTTGGGCCTATTCCGACAACAATAGTTTTATTTAGATTATCAAGACTTGTTGCCAGATGTCCATTGGTTATAAACATCTTGTCAACAGTCACCTTCTGAGTTGCAGACACCCATGGTCTAATACATTATACATTACTTAAAATACCATGGTCTGTTGGTAGTTAAGTGTACTTTTCACACACTATGAATGTATATTCCTAGCACGGCTCAGTGAGTGACTGTGATGGTAATTATCTGACGTGTGTTGTAGTTCCTGAACTCTGTGCGTCTGTGGGACTTTATCGAAGAACGGGAGCAGCGTGGTGTTGCCCAGCCGCAGGACGACGAGGTCAGCGAACTGAGGGAGCTATTTATGCAGATGTCTGGTCCAGGAGGGGAGGAGAGCAGCGGGGTTTCTGCACAGCCCTGAGCTCTTTACCTGGGGCCCAAACTACAGTACCTGTTTCCCGGGCCCTGTCCCAGGCCTAACCCTGTCCCAGCCCAACACTCTGACCAATGGCTCATATCATACCTTCATACATCCAAACATACATGCATACATACACTGGACAATAAAATGTACTCACTAGTAAGCCTTTCATGTGGATGGTTTGAGGCTTTTTTAAATGATATTTTTACTTGTGGTACATTGGTGTGGGGATAAAAACCTAGTTAATATGTACAAAGAGCTGTAACAGTTCACTTATAAAAAGCTGCTTTACAGTGTCATTGGAAAATATTCAGACCCCTTCACTTCCTCCACATTTTGTTGTGTTATAAACTTAATTTATAGTTGGTTAAATGTTTTTTGTCATCAATCTACACACAATGTTGCATAATGAATTTTGGAAAGGTGACAATTCATTGAAAATGAAGAACTGCAATTTCTCATATCCAGATTGAGCTCTGATGTATCATGTGTCCTTTGATCAACCAAGTTTCTAGAACTTGGTTGGAGTCCACCTGTAGCAAAGTAAATTGATTAGACATGTTGTAGGAAGTCACATGTCTTGTGTGTTTTTAAGGTCCCACACTTCACATGTCAGAACAAAAAGCCAGTCATAAAGTCCAAAGAACTCTTTGTGGACTTCTGAGATTGTGTGGAGGTATTGATCTGGGGAAGGGAAAGAAGTCTTGAAGCTTTGAAAGTTCTGAGGAGAACGGAGAAACTGCTTGAACAAAACCATCTCTGCAGCACCACATCAATCAGATCTTAATGGTAGATTGGCTAGACATAAGCCACTCCTGACTAAAAGCTGTGTGACCCCTAACCCATTAAGATCATGATGGCCATCTAAGAGCATGAAGAAAAAGATTCTTTGTTCTGATGAAACAAAAATCTGTTAGACCTCAATGCCAAGTGCTAAGATTGGCAAAAACAAGGTACAACTCATCACTTACCATCCCTATGGTGAAGGATGGTGGTGGGAGTATCATGCTATGGGGATACTTCTCAGCGGTAGGGACTGGGAGACTGTTCAGGATTGAGGGAGGATGAACAGAGCAAAATAATGAGACGTCCTTGAAGTTATCCTGATCCACAGCCAAAATACACTACAATACTGGAGTGGCTTCAGGATAAGTTTGTGAATGTCCTTGAGTGGCCCAGCAAAAGAACAGGTTTAATCTCTATTGAACAGCTGTGAGGAGACATGAAGATCACAGTTCTCTCACTCCCCATCCAATCTGACAGTTTTTAAGACTGGGAGAAACTGTCTAATCCATCAAGTAGAGGCACCTAAGAAGACTTAGGTGCCTATGTACTAAGTTTTTATTTTCAATTAATTGGGACACATCTATTCTGTGAAGATTGTTGTAAATTTTTTAACTTTAAATGTGATCAGTTCAATGAAGTCTATAACACAACAATGTGGAAAAAGTGGAGTGGCCTGTAGCTAATTGTTTTGAAAGGCTTTTTTGAGTTCTGAGAGCGGGATAGAAGGAATGTGGAGCTCTATGGAATCACTTTACGTTGCTATAGATATGTATTGATACACAGCCCTTCAGTTTGTGATGGTATAGATCTGATATAATAGATCAGACAGCCTTTCAGCCATTCATCATTACAGGGAGTTTACATGATGGGGAAAAAACATGAAATCAAATGAAAAAGTTTTACACCCAATACATTTCCATGAAACAGAAAATGATAGTGTTAATTTAGAGACTGTTGCATTGGAGTTGTAACTAGACCCTTCTATATTTATGGATGCTCACATTGAGGTTTATTGACTATACCTTTATGGTATAAAATAAATATAATGTTGATTCTATCTGACATTGTTGTACAGCAGGGGTAAACGACCATGGTTCTGAAGTGCAACAGGCAAAACCCTTGGTTTTCTTAGCAGCCTGGGAGTGCAGGTATGTTCTATTTAGGCTAGGACCTAATCAGCTCAATAGCCGGCACCCAAAAAGCTGGAATGTGCAAAAGCACTATCAGGGTTTTTCCTGGCTCAAAATTAGGCAAAGGTGGTACCCCAACTCCCGCTACCCCATACTCCACCGGACACCCCTCTGTGATATACTATATTTGGCTACACACTTGAAGACAGACTATTATAGTGTTAAATCTGCCCTGTTGTCCATGTCCACTGGAGCAGCTATTACACACTACAATGTCCTCCCTAACGGCAACCAAAATACATAAGCAATATACAAGTACATCTGAAAAAATTTGAATATCGTGGAAAAGTTTTTTCCTGTAATTCAAATCAAAAAGTGACACCTTCATATATTCTAGATTCATTACACATAAAACGAAACATTTCAGGCCTTGTTTGTTTCAATCTTGATGATTACGGCTTACAGCTCATGGAAATCAAAAATCCAGTATCTCAGAATATTAGAATAAAAAAATTACAGTACAGAAATGTCAACCTGAGAAGAGCTCTAATCAGCTAAATAACTGTCTGAGCCTTCAGTACACACTACCACAATCATGTGGAAGACTGCTGATGTGACAGTTGTCCAGAAGACACTCATTGACACCCTCCAAGAGCAGGGTAAGCGACAGAAGGTCATTGCTGAAAGGGCTGGCTGTTCGCAGAGTGCTGTATCAAAGCATATTCATGGAAAGTTGACTGGAAGGGAAAAGTGTGGTAGGAAAAGGTGCACAAGCAACTGGGATGACCACAGCCTTGAGAGGATTGTCAAGCAAAGCCGATTCAAGGACTTGGGGGTGCTTCACAAGGACTGGACTGAGGCTGGAGTCAGTGCATCAAGAGCCACCACGCACAGATGTGTCCAGGAAATGGGCTACAAGTGTCGCAGTCCTAGTGTCAAGCCACTCCTGAACCAGAGACAACATCAGAAGTGTCTTACCTGGGCAAAAGAGAAAAAGAACTGGACCGTTGCTCATTGGTCCAAAGTCCTCTCTTCAGATGAAAGGCCCGCTGCTCTCTGAGAAAACGCTCTCTTTTTATCTTTCCTGTCAAATACAGCACACATATCACAGGAGAAAAACAAGGCAGTGGAGATGGAGAGCTGATGCAGCAGCCCATCCAACATGGCCATAACTACCACTATGCAGATGTTGACTGAAGGGGATCTGATTAAATTTGGCCTTAAGTAGATCAGCGTGGTGCCTAGTTTTGATAAAATACTGCAAAGCCGTTGCCCTCCAGGAAGAGTCTGCTACCCTGCTCCGCAGTAAATAAGCAATAAGGCCTAAGGAGGTGTGGTGTATGGCCAATATACCACGGCTAACAGCTGTTGTTATACATGACGCCACATGAAATGCTCAGATTCAACCCTTAGCCATGGTAAATTGGCAGTATACCACAAACCTGCGAAGTGCCTTTTTGCTATTACAAACTGGTTATCAATTAGAACAATAAAAAAAAATTGTAATACCGAAAATGTCTCATAGCACAGCTTTCAGCGCACTAACTACCAGGTTTGTAAGATTAAAGGTCGGTGGTCTGTCAAACAGCCTTGAGACGGTCAATGCTGGGTGATCTGTCAGAAGCCCTGTTTAAAAGCCCCTGGTTCTAACATTCGTCCTTATTTTTTTACACAATATGTGATCACAATTAGATCACTGTGTTTTTCAATCATCTACACTTATCCAAAAATGTGTGCTGAATACAAAAAAATTAGGACAAAGTATACATGTTAGAACTAGGTGTAAACAGGGCATCATTCAGAGGGATGGGTTCCTATCAGTAGTAATGTGTCTATTATCTAATGTGTTGTGGAATGCAGCAGCCTGAGAGACTAGAAACTATAGCAGTGTGTCTGTCTGTTGTCTTGATAGTATTCTTATTATTCTGCTGCTGTGTTCAATATGTATATTCTATGGTAAGTCATTCATCACTATGTTGGCTTCTATTTATCCACTTACTTTCTAGATTGAATTATTCCTTGTTTATTCAGTAGCACAAGAGAGTCCATTCAATGAATAAAATATTTGACATTGATGACTGATTCCTATGTTCTATTTAGTGTTTTTAAACATAGCAACTGGAGTGAAGTGCCTTGCTGAAAGGCATATCTGGTTTTCCACTTTGACTGACCTCAAATCACTAGGCAACCTAACATAGTTACCTGCCACAGGCACTTCATAATTTAACTCCCTGTAGAGTGTAAGTGTGGACAGATTTATTTGCCATATAGAGTGATATTGCTTGTTTACATTACTAGAGAGGAAATGCTAGACAGACTTATCTTAGTTTGCAGAATCAATTTACACCGGCCTGTTCGAGATGTACTTGGCAGGGTTGTGGCTGTCAGGTGTGGGAAAATCGAGCATTATGTGCACACTGTACAGAAACTTGAAACAATTCAGACAAAATTGTTGTCACGCTTGCAAAATTCTGGTGGGGCTCTACCGAAAATGTGGCGCACGCTACCTTGGAAGATGGCATCTCAAACTGTCAATATCTGCAAGGTTACATAACAAAATCTAGTGTCAAGTTTTTTTCGATATGTTTTGGAAAATATAGCGTAACGTAAACAAGTCCATAGACAGCAAATAGCCCTTACACAGCCTGGAGGTGTGTTTTGTCATTGTCCTGTTGAAAAACAAATTATAGTCCCACTAAGCACAAATCACATGGGATGGCGTATCTCTGTGTGGTAGCCATGATGTTGCCTTGAATTCTGAATAAATCACAGACAGTGTAACCAGCAAAGCACCCCCACACCATCACACCTCCTCCTCCATGCTTCACGGTGGGAACCACACATGCAGACCTCATCCCTTCACACCCTCTGGGTCAGACAAAGACATGGCAGTTGGAACCAAATGTCTAAAATTTGGACTCATCATAACAAAGGACAGATTTTCACCGGTCTAATGTCCATTTCTCCTGTATCTTGGCCAAAGTAAGTCTGTTCTTATTTGTGTCCTTCATAAGTGGTTTCTTTCCTGCAGTTTGACCGTAAAGGCCTGATTCAAACAGTCTCCTCTGAACAGTTGATGTTGACATGTGTCTGTTACTTCAACTCTGTGAAGCATTTATCTGGGCTGCAATCGGAGGTGCAGTGATTTGCCTGTTTCTGAGGCTGGTAAATAATGAACTTATTCTCTGCAGGAGAGTTAACTCTGGGTCTTCCTTTCCTGTGGTGTTCCTCATGAGAGCCAGTTTTGTCATAGCACTTGATAGTTTTTGCAACTGCACTTCTAGAAAACTTCTTGAAATTTTCCAGATTGACTGATCTTCATGTCTTAAAGTAATGTTGGACTGTCGTTTCTGCTTATTAGAGCTATTCTTGCCATAATATGGAGTACTACAGTACAGACATAATGATGGTCTTCTCTATCCTAACCTACTTGTCACAAAATAACTGATTGGCTCAAAACGCATTGATAATGTATAGAAATTCCCAAAATGAACTTTTAACAAGTCACACCTATTAATTGAAATGCATTCCAGGTGACTACCTCATGAAGCTGGTTGAGCGAATGCCAAGAGTTTGCAAAGCTGTCATCAAGGCAATGGGTGGCTAATTTGAAGAATCTACAACATTAAGTATATTTTGATTTGTTTAACACTTTTTTTGGTTGCAACATGATTCCATTTGTTATTTCATAGTTTGGATGTCTCCACTATTATTCTACAATGTGGAAAATCGTAACTCTATACACATCTGTATTGATATAGATGGAATGTGTGGATGCATAGATTTGGATGTGTACATACTGTAGAATGTATGGATGTTGTGTGTGTATATATCGATTTGGATGTAGAGATGCAATGTGAGGCTATATCTGTGTGGATATGTTTGAGAATATTTCAATTAATTTAGTCTAAGGAAAGTATTTGGCTTTATTTTATTAAAATATAATGAATCCTTCAGGTTTGTTATAAAGTAATAGTCCTGTCATGTCTCATGACTGAAGAGCCTTCGACTGACATTACTGTAGCCACTTTTCAGCTAAACCATGACCAAAATAAACTAACACCCTGATGGAGGACAGTCAGACGCTTGTCATGGAGTGGGCTACACACCCCACCGCTAAAAACACCAGTTTACTGTGTAGCAAGATTCGCAGTGAAAGAAATAGCATAGATTCCAATTAAAATGTTATTTACACTATGAATCCAAAATATACATCATGTAGTTTGATATAGTTGGCTGTAGATTACAGTTTTCTGAGTTGACTGCTGAAGAAAACTGTCCAGTGACATTATTTGAATGTGCTTTAACATGAAACAGACTGCTCTGAGGGAGATAGGTCCACTTTCCCTTTTCAATAAATTACTATAAATTACCAAGAGAAAGGAACGTCAACTCCTCTCCCACAGCTCAGTTTCTGTTTGGTGCCCAGGATCAGAACTGCTGCCTCATCATTGTTTCATGGGGATCAAGATAAAGCCTAACCATGCACTACCATTATTTACAATATCCATCCTGAGCCCAGATATCTATAACGTGTAGTTAGACATTTTTAAACAGAACCTAAGACCAGTCTGAGTTATGTAGACCAAAGGAAACTTAATTATTAAAGAACTATAATGCAGTTTGAGTGAATTGAATGGAGCCAAAGGCTGTTTGGTGTGAATCTAGAAAGCAGGATCTTGATGACACCTCGAGGCTGGCATGTCATTCTAGGAGATTGTGACGGGCTGACGAGTCATTCTAGGAGACCATGGCGGGCTGACGAGTCATTCTAGGAGATTGTGACGGGCTGGCGTGTCGTTCTAGGAGACAATGGCAGGCAGGCCTGTTGTACTAGAAGACCATGGCGGGCTGACGAGTCATTCTAGGAGACTGCGGCGGGCTGACGAGTCATTCTAGGAGACCACGGTGGGCTGACGAGTCATTCTAGGAGACCGCGGTGGGCTGACGAGTCATTCTAGGAGACCGCGGTGGGCTGACGAGTCATTCTAGGAGGCCGCGGCGGGCTGACGAGTCATTCTAGGAGACCATGGCGGGCTGGCCTGTCGTACTAGAAGACAATGGCAGGCAGGCCTGTTGTACTAGAAGACCGCGGCGGGCTGACGAGTGTAGGTCAAAGTGCAAATGTTGATGTCCTCGGTGTGTGTTGCTCTGTGGAGGGATGGCTCGGAGGTGCTGCGGTTAATCTTAGGCAAAGCATGCTGCAGCAACTCAATGGAAGACAGGATCTAAAGAGGAAAAAAACAACACATTGATGTCAGAACGAACAGTTTTGTGATGACTTCAACCATCTTGTGTAAACTTCACGAGGGATTCCCAACCTTTCGAATCTCACATAGAACCTAGTCAGGGGTTCCCAACCTTTCTAATCTCAAACAGAACAAGGGCTATCGCGATTAATCGAGAAATATCATTACACAGAAAATTGGCGATTAGAATGTGACTGCCTCAAGGCTTCTATTAAAGCATGGCGTTGAACACGGTCTCATATGGTCATACTGTAGCAAAAAATGGCAGATGTCCTAAGTCTGGGAACATTTCACATAACCTAGTTGTGTCAGTACTGCACGACTGAACTTGAGTTTCATAACAGCACTTCAGCCATGCTGCAACATTTTAAGTGGATGCATCCATTCACGAAGGAATCAGAATCAGACATACCGAGGTTAGTTTTGCATTTAGTTACATTTGCGACGTGTGTTTGCCGGGTAGCTAGCTGCAGCCAACAGTATATGCACAGCCTCAGTTATGTGTTCTCCCGCGACAGAGGGTAGGGAATTTAGCCTACAGAACGTTAGCTTGGGGGTCTGACTAAGTGAAAAATGTCTAGAAGTTTTATTTAATCGTTATAATTATAAAAAGTTAGTGACAAGGTCTTAATTGGGAAGTGATGGTCGCATCTGGTGTCAAACAATTTGTGAATTTATTAAGCATGAATTTTAGACCTGTCTCTACTGTCCTAGATGCTCGTTCATTCCCTACTATCTTTTAGTATGCCGTTTGTTTATATTTACAAACAATGTAATTCAGTCATTAAGCGCAAAGTAGTGTAAAGTAATTTATTTACAGTGTAAGTTAAGCTGTATGAAGTTTTAAAAGTTTTAAATGTAAACAGTTACATTTATGGTATTAAGTTATAGGAAGTTGTGAATGCAAACGGTTATGTTTACAGTATTACCAGTTATTAGGTTTTTCATTATATTTATTGTCCCATATTTAATCCAGTGTATAAATCCATAACTGACATATTTATCATCATTTTAGGTTGTCCTCATTGCAACAAACAAATCAGTGCAGTTCCTTCCCATTGAAATGAAAAGCAGCCATTATGAAAATAAGCTAGGACTCATTGTATAGGTGGTCTACAATCAAAGAACATTCCCAATGAGTCCACTTGTTCTGTGTTATTTGGTGTAGCTATCTAGGGCAGGGTTTCCCATTGAGTCTACTTGTTCTGTGATATTTGGTGACATTGTCTAGGGCAGGGTTTCCCATTGAGTCTATTTGTTCTGTGATATTTAGTGTAGTTATCTAGGGCAGGGTTTCCCATTGAGTCTACTTGTTCTGTGATATTTAGTGTAGTTATCTAGGGCAGGGTTTCCCATTGAATCTACTTGTTCTGTGTTATTTGGTGTAGCTATCTAGGGCAGGGTTTCCCACTGAGTCTACTTGTTCTGTGATATTTGGTGACATTGTCTAGGGCAGGGTTTCCCATTGAGTCTACTTGTTCTGTGATATTTGGTGAAGTTATTCCCGGACCACGGATTGGTACCTGGTTATGGAGAGTTTTCTACCAGCTGCTCTTCATGGCCACAAAAATATTTCTACATCCACTCCGATAACTTGAAACTTGACATGCGGTTGAAAGACCCATGATCTAGGTTCCATATAAGGTTGTCACTAAAGACAGTTTTTTGGTAATCGAGTAGTCTGTCAATTATTCTGAGGAATAATCCGTTTATTTAAAAAAACTATGTTCAATATGTTGGATAAAGTTAAACTATTCCCAATATTTAAGCTGCGTTTCCACCATAAGCACCCGGAACTTTTAGTCACAGGAACTACTTCTCAAGGAACTAAAAGGTTCCTTCAGCCCATTGTTGTGTGTGTTTCCACCGCAGTCTAAAGACCTGCGAAGATTAGGCAAACTAGTCCTCTGACGTACAGTGGATATAAAAATTCTACACACCCCTGTTAAAATGCCAGGTTCTTGTGATGTAAAAGAATGAGACAAAGATAAATCATGTCAGAACTTTTTCCACCTTTAATGTAACCCATAACGTGAACAATCCAATTGAAAAACAAATTTAAATCTTTGAGGGGGAAAAATAAAAAACTCACAATAACCTGGTTGCAAAAGTGTGCACATCCTTAAACTAATACTTTGTTGAAGCACCTTTTGATTTTTACAGCACTCAGACTTTTTGGGTAGGAGTCTATTAGCATGGCACATCTTGACGTGGCAATATTTGCCCACTCTTCTTTGCAAAAGCGCTCTAATTCTGTCAGATTGCGAGGACATCTCCTGTGCACAGCCCTCTTCAGATCACCCCACAGATGTTCAATTGGATACAGGTCAGGGCTCTGGCTGGGCCATTCCAAAACGTTCTCCTTCTGGTGAAGCCATGCTTTTGTGGATTTGGATGTGTGCTTTGGGTCGTTGTCATGCTGAAAGGTGAACTTCGTCTTCAGCTTTCTAATGGACGCCTGAAGGTTTTGTGCCGAAATTGCCTGGTATTTGGAACTGTTCATAATTCCCTCCACCCTAACTAAGGCCCCGTTTCCAGCTGAAGAAAAACAGCCCCAAAGCTTGATGCTGCCACCACCATGCTTCACTGTGGGTATGGTTTACTTTGGGTGATGTGCAGTGTTGTTTTTGCGCCAAACATACCTTTTGGAATTATGGCCAAAAAGTTCAACCTTGGTTTCATCAGACCATAACACATTTTCCCACGTGCTTTTGGAGGACTTGATGTTTGTTTTTGCAAACTTCAGCCGGGCTTGGATGTTTTTCTTTGTAAGAAAAGGCTTCCGTCTTGCCACCCTACCCCATAGCCCATTCATTTGAAGAATACGGGAGATTGTTGTCACATGTAGCACACAGCCAGTACTTGCCAGAAATTCCTGCAGTTCCTTTAATGTTGCTGTAGGCCTCTTGGAAGCCTCCCTGACCAGTTTTCTTTTCGTCTTTTCATCAATTTTGGTGGGACATCCAGTTCTTGGTAATGTCTCTCTTGTGCCACATTTTCTCCACTTGATGATGACTGTCTTCACTGTGTTCCATGGTATATCTAATGCTTTGGAAATTCTTTTGTACCCTTCTCCTGACTGATATCTTTCAACAATGAGATCCCTCTGATGCTTTGGAAGCTCTCTGCGGACCATGGCTTTTGCTCTGAGATGCAACTAAGAAGATGTCAGGAAAATCCTACTAGAACAGCTGAGCTTTATTTGTGATTATCAGAGTCACTTTAAATGATGGCAGGTGTGTAATGACTTCTATTTAACATGAGTTTGAATGTGATTGGTTAATTCTGAACACAGCCACATCCCCAGTTATAAGAGGGTGTGCACACTTATGCAACCAGGTTATTGTAAGGTTTTTATTTTTCATTTTTCCCCCTTGAATATTTCAGTTTGTTTTTTAATTTAATTGTTCACATTATAGGTCACAGTGGAAAGTGGAAAAAGTTCTGACATCATTTATCTTTGTCTCATTCTTTTACATCACAAAAACCTGACATTTTCACAGGGGTGTGTAAACTTTTTATATCCACTGTATGTTCTCACTCGGACGTATGTTCTCACTCGGACGTATGCACCGTACGCCATACAAAGCGACACGGCAACAGCACAGTAACCACGGAGGAGATTCAAGTTAGATTCACGCTGTCGCGCATAAAAATTTTTTGTTCTTTATCTGTTGTGATTTAATAAATATTTCAGCTGTAAGCAAGACAGTGTGGGAGTTCTTCTATTTTCAGATTTACACAAACAGCCACTATACATTTGGTTCCACATCTATTTATCTCCAAAAATGTAGGTGCAAATTACAAATGTGCAAAACACAAGTATAAATAACAACCAACAACTTTTTTTAAGCTTCTCCCGGCACTGTTTCCCGGTGTGAATAATGTTCAGCTCACTTAACGTGCAGGATATTTTTGTGTACACCTTATCATTACGGATCGCCGTTTCCAATTCCGTCTGGATTTTGGTCCTCAGCATAAACACGCTGTAAGGCGTGGACTTCGTCTTCGGTGGTGTTAATGTGAATGGATAATGCATGCTGGTTCACATCGCTTTGGAGTTTATCATCTCAAATTCACTTTAGGTTGCTGTCTGCTACACAGGAGAAACAAGTGTAATAAGCTCCCTAAATTATCCACCCAGCTTTTGTATCACACCTCTAAATACATCATAAACAATACAATTTGAACAAAACAATTTGGAGACCAATCACGTGCTGAAATTAGTATGGAGTTAAAATTAAATTAGGAGCTCCAAGGAAATGTTGAAGGAGCATTTAACTACTTGCACCAAATCTAGAAATTCTTCAGAAGGCAATATCTAGGTAATCAGAGTTGGCAGAGTTGGTAGCTTTTTTTAATTTCACATTAGCGTAAAACAAAATTATTTTACACAAATAATGAATTGTTGGAGACAGGAGTAGAAGGCACATATCGTGTAAGTGTGTATGATTGATATTGGCTGCTGGAATAGTTTAAATGTATGCATGTTCAGCCTAAGGAAACAAGCCTAAGAATTAACTATTAAAAACAAAAATACACTTGAAACAATATCCTAACAAAATTAGTTGGATGATTGACGTTACCATGCAACAGATTATGCGCCCCAGAATATATGAAAATATATAGCTAGGACATTAATTCCCAACCAAGATCGCAACTTTTATGGGTACCACAAAATAATGCATATATTAAATGTCTCCTGATATTTATTATAAAACTGTAATGAAAACCTTTGTGCGATTGCTCAATGCAATTAACCCGTGGGCTGTGTCTCCTCACCGTTTGCCTCCGCTCCAATCAGAAACGCTCAACACTGCAAGCCCCACCCCCAAAGTTCTAGTACTTTGGGAAAGTACTACCCCTCGACCAGGGACTGTTTTGGGGGTGAAATATAGTCCCCGGAATTTAATTTAGACCCTGGTTCCTGCGGTTAAAACGCAGTGAGTTCCTCAAAAGGTTCCTAGTTCCTGGGTAAAGTTCCTGTGGTGGAAACGCGACATAATACAATTATTCCAAACCCTACATCGCAATTTCGCAAATGTTTTGGTTAGGATTGGTATTGGAATACCTTTAACACATTCATATAACTGTTAATACTGTAAACATAACACCATTCATTCATTATTATTATTGGGTCTTTTTATAATTTATTTTTCAAAGTATTTATAATATTCCTATAAGCATTTTTCACTGGTTTATATTCTTTATAATGCATTATTACACTACATTGGTTAAATAGGTTAGTGTTATTATTGGTGTTCATCTAAAGCTTTGTGTTGACATGAGACAGCTCAACAACTGTCAGAGCACAACTTTAATCTCACAATATCCCTGGATTATTTGATTGTATTATTTCCATTATAACCAAATTCCCTAAAACAAATAGGTTTATGAAGTTTGGTTATATTATTATATAATGACTATTGTTTTAATGAGTCAGTACATTTTTAGATCTGATTAACACCATAGTGTTTAAGATGAAATCCACTCAGACGTAAGTTCCATAGTTAACATTTGTGAGGAGCAATTCAATACCATCATACTATAGCCACCCCAAAGAGGCATAAGTCTGTCATGGCTCATGGACTAACTGGGTTGGTTGGATGTACCTGAGGGAAAAGGGGCCTCTCCTCTTTTGACTTCTTGATGCAGTCAGCTACCAGTCTCTTCATGGCCTTAGGACAGCTCTTGTACAGCTTACTGAGGTCTGGGGAGAGGTAACCTCTTCCAACCATGAAGATGATCTGTGGATGACTCAGAAAGGAAGGTTTAGAGGTCAGGGGTCAGCATTAAATGAAAGGGACAGGAACCTACACCAACTAGCCAGTCAGGATTAAATTTGGATTTGAGGCTGACCTCTAGAGGCTGCGTATGGTGACCTCTATAGAGGCTGCGTATGGTGACCTCTATAGAGGTTGCGTAGGATGACGTCTATAGAGGCTGCGTATGGTGACCTCTATAGAGGCTGCGTAGGGTGACCTCTATATAGAGGGTTTAAGGGGTAAAGGTTACCTGGTCCCGTGTGGCCATCATGCTGTATGGCAGTTGTCCTGTCATCAGTTCATAGAGCACCACACCGTAGGAATAGACATCCGACTGGAAACTGTAGGGGTTGTTGTCCTGCATCCGGATCACCTCTGGAGCCTGCAGTTCATGAGAGGAGTTTGAAAGGGTCGAGCCTGGGGGGGGGGGG
>JACXGI010015183.1:0-17815 GCA_016801175.1 Esox masquinongy
GCAGGGGAGGTGATGTGTTTACAGTAACAGCACTGGGGCATTGCCGGGGCAGGGGAGGTGAGGTGTTTACAGTAACAGCACCGGGGCTTTGCCGGGTCAGGGGAGGTGTTTACAGTAACAGCACCGGGGCTTTGCCGGGGCAGGGGAGGTGAGATGTTTACAGTAACAGCATAGGGGCATTGCTGGGGCAGGGGAGGTGGGGTGTTTACAGTAACAGCACCGGGGCTTTGCCAGGGCAGGGGAGGTGGGTTGTTTACAGTAACAGCACCGGGGCTTTGCCGGGGCAGGGGAGGTGGGGTGTTTACAGTAACAGCACCGGGGCGTTGCTGGGGCAGGGGAGGTGGGGTGTTTACAGTAACAGCACCGGGGCTTTGCCGGGGCAGGGGAGGTGGGGTGTTTACAGTAACAGCACCGGGGCTTTGCCGGGGCAGGGGAGGTGGGTTGTTTACAGTAACAGCACCGGGGCTTGTGCATGTTAATAAAACACTTTTTATGAAAGCTTTTTTTTGATGTTGCATTAACTGCCCTAAATGCTGTTGTAAACTTAAACTCCAAGCTACGTCCAGGGTCACCACATGCACGCGGGAGAAGTGGTATGTCCAGACAGCAGCAGAGTTTCCCTCCGGTCATTATTTTACAATAAAGAAAAACAGCAATCTCAGAAATGTCTGTCTTCACCGATGTCAACCACACCCATGCATCCACCTATATAAAACCTAGAACAGGACTGGGCCACAGATGCAAAGCCTCTGGGGTATTGAAGTTTATTTACTGCCAGTAGGCAGTCAACTTTTAATCATTTCATTAGCCCACGCCATGAACACGGGTGAAATCAAACCACAAGGGAGGTGTGTCGACTGTTGGGTTACTGGAGCAACGTCTGTCAATTCCCGACTCTACCGGGAAAATACACTACAAGGTTAATCACCTACTTCTTCAATGGTTCAGTTTTACTGACTCAGCATTTTTAACGGCTTACAGTAAATAGTGACACTCACATTATTTTGTTATAGTTCCATTCCTGTACAAACCTCACAAATCAGAGGGTGGAATAGAGCTAAACACTGAACTGCTAAATGGAAAAGCTACTTCTGCCTTCACCTTGGACAGGCCAAAAGATAAAACATGATAGCCCAATTGTCATTGGTTGAGTCAGGGTGCAGAGATAATCCTACATAGCTGTGTTCTTACTGGTGGAGCCCAGAGATAATACTTCATTACCTGTGTTCTTATTGGTGGAGACCAGAGATAATACTTCATAGCTGTGTTCTTATTGGTGGAGACCAGAACGGTGAGGGCTTACCTGTTGTAGAGGAGAATGTCGGGGACCCAGATGTGATCGGAGGGGAAACGAAGGTTCTGAACCCCAGGGTAGTTATCTGGGTTCCAAGAGAGATAGGTGTCTGTCCAGTACTAGGACAAGAAATAAGAGAAGAGGAGGGAGATGAGAAGAGAGGGAGTAGAGAGGAGACGATAGCAGGAGAGGAGATTTAAATATTTGTTTTTATAGACTTAACTGTTTTCTATTGACCACCTCTAGAAGCACTTTTACACCAAATTCAGTTCTGTAAATGTCAAAATGCCTTAGAGATGCTGAATGTGATCAACACATTACACCATTGGATGGTACCACAGGGATCCGCAGACCACAGGTTGAAAACCTCTGAGAGACAACGCTTGGAAACTGATACTGTAGGAGCCGTAGCCCAGTTACTTAACAATAATCAGCCTCAGGCATTGCCACTGACCGTCAGCATCAAGGGAACGCTTATTTTGAAATAAATAAAAGCTGCTAAGGTGCCCATGGCAGCATCCAAGCTCAAGAACTGTCAAGGTTTGATTCTCAACGGCTGATGTGTTGATTCTATCTTGCGAATGAAAATA
This sequence comes from Esox masquinongy, assembly GCA_016801175.1. Lineage (NCBI taxonomy): Eukaryota > Metazoa > Chordata > Actinopteri > Esociformes > Esocidae > Esox > Esox masquinongy. The sequence goes on from JACXGI010015183.1 coordinate 1,885, forward strand.
ATGAGGCATTTTTATTTGGGTTCGTTTCTAGTGTTGAAGATGGAACGTCATATTGACAAGATGGTGAAAAAGTCAACACTACGCGTGAAGTGAAGGAGCAAAATGTAGATTGATAAAAAAGATGTACAATTATCTATGATTCTAATTTATGACATCACTGAGGACTTATGTCTTTGCTGGAACAGGGACATTCCTAAATAGAACACTGAGAAAGCATTCCGCAACGGAACGTTCACATTCAACCAGACCAGAGATGGAATGGTTACGGAGCTGTTGTAGTCAGAAGTTAGGTGCATTCAGTCGCCTGGAAGACACTTTCAATTCAAAGTAAACCGTGCTGCTCGCCTGCCTCTGGGCGATTGGCTGAAAATCCCGTCCAGACCTACTCTATCATAGGACGTTTCTAATAATTTTTATGTTTTGCTTTTCTGAGCACTTTACAATTCTTTCTGTAATGAAGTGTTATAGAAGTCTGAACAGTCTGCTAGTGTTTGACACAACTATAAATTACCGGCTCTTCCATCTGGAAAAATGCCGTGAGCTTCCTTTTTCCAGCTGTTTATTTTTTTATGATGACAAACACAAGAGAACAACAATTTCCATTTAAGAAAAAATGGAACTCAACAGCTTCTAAGGAGCGTCTGGAGGGAATGTTTTCTAATCTGAACTTACATTTTTATTGTCGCAAAATGTTTCACAAAACATTTTCTTTGGCAGAGCGAATACACCAACCCTGTGTTAAGACCCACAAAGTCATCATAAATTGATTTAAGAAACAACACGTCATTAGCCAATCAGAGCCTGTTCACCTTAACTGACAGCTGAAATGACAGGCCTAAGGAAGTCCTGTAGGTTGTGACCTCATCCAAGGGCTACCCTTATTGACGGTTGCCATGGAAACGAGACCGGGGGAATATCAAAACATTCTATTCGACCGCGAGCCCACGTGTCATTGTCAACATTTGGGGGGAAAAAAACGTTGTAGATGTGCATTCTATCCCCCCACGGACCGCCTCGGCTACATGTTCCCATGTGAAGGAATTAATAACAGAAGATTCAGGTGTTCCATTCAAAGCTGCAAGAGAATGCTAATGTTGGGATGAACTGTTAAAGGAGCTGATCTTTGAATGTTGCATTTCTTACACCTACACTGAGCAGGTGTCACGCTTGCATTGAAAGCAAAGGTTATTAAGTTGATCAGAATATGAAATCATTAGCTTCCCCATCGGCGTTAGTCCGGAGTGAAACACAATAAACAATTCTTTAATTTAAATTTCAAATTGACCCTCCCACCCTCCTCTGAGACTTGGGCTGGCACATCTTTAGAGACAGGAAATGATGTCATCAAAGGCGGAACAACAATGCATGTGACGGGGGAACAGACAAATGAGGTCAGGCGCACAGTAGTAGAATCGCTCTCTCATGCACACCCACACTCAGACAGACCGAAGGTGGAAGGAGTCCTACCAGCTGTAGCCACGCATTGGTCATCAGAACCTGGTTCTTCTCATCCTGGAAAAGAAAAACAGAAAGAAGAGAGGAAAAGACAAAAAAGAGGAAAGTGTCTTCAGTTCAGAGCAGAGGTATTCAGAACACATCTCTGTCAGAGGAACACTCCCCCCTGGGTTAAGAGAACACCGAGCCTATCGGGAATCGGGCCCAAAGTAGTGGACAATGTGGGGAACGGTGTGCCCTTTGGCCTGCAAAAAATATATCTGAGGAACCAGAGAAACGGAGATCAAACAGATCCGTTGTCTTTCAGATGGTGGCTCAAGGCTCAAAGCAACAGGTGCGTTGGGCAACATGTCACGCCAGGTCTGAATCAAACGCCCCTCGCCCATGTTCGTTTGAGTGGTTCCCCGTGTGTACATCGTATGACGTCGTCGCACATGGTAGAGGAGGTACTTTAACTGTCAGGTTCCAGTGTGACATGTTCATTCCGATTCACCTCTCAATCAGAAGACTAACGCATTCAGTGGACTGGCTGTCTCTCTCACACATTCACCCCTGAACGAACAGATGACTAAACTAAACCGCTGAGGGGGATCTTGGCTCCTCTGCTCTGGTCTGAGAGTCAAAACGCTCGCAGTTAAAATGTGTTTTAACATGGAAGGCGGCCATCTTGGCTGCGACACACAGCGACATTTGGTCTGTTTTTGTTCTTGAACAACTTCCAGGAATGACGATGATGGGAGGGAGAAGAAAGAATGGACATTTATGTTGAATGACAGAAAGAGAGAGAGAGAGAGAGAGAGAGAGAGAGACAGAGAGACAGAGAGACAGAGAACATACTGATATATCATTCCTGTTTTACAAAACCACAACAGAATGACAGAGAAATCATTCTCACAAACTCTAGAACAAAATCTAAAATGTACATTTCATACATACATATAATGTAGACTTTTCTTTCTAATTACAAGCATCTAAATTATTTACTAAACTACTGAGAATGTTGAGCTACTGAGAAGTTAACCAAGCTGTTTTGGACATGAAAGAGAATTGAGACAGTTAAAACTGCAAGGCTTGACTGCAAATTATTATGTCAGCTGATATTGATCTTTCTTAATGACGGTCGGACACTGAAGACAGCTGGTTAATTGATAAGCATAGCACGCACACATTGAGAACATTAAACATCTATGATGAATGCCATGAACAGAGATCTACCAACGATATTAATCCCTCCTGTAAAGATCTCTTAATGACGGATCTTTAATTAGTCTAGATCGTAAGCGGTACGTAACGAAGCAACCGGAAATTCTCACTTCCACTCCTCCACTTCCACCCCCAAAAATATTGATGTGCAGGTTACTCATTTCAGCTCCTAATTCAACATAGAATTTAGTCTGGTCTCCCACGGACCCTGGTGCCTGACTAAGTTGCACCTTTTAAAAACCATTGGCTTCAACAGAAGTTAGAGTTTGTCCCAAAATAGAGTACAAAGCAGTAATTTCCAGACTCTGTAACAAGCGGTCTATGAAATGCAGTGCTAGGCAATACTAACGACTGAATAGCAGCTTGCAGGGTGGTCTTGGCTTGACACAGTTCCTCCCCCATGACCAAACCCTTTAGCTTTCCCTCTCCCCATCTCATATAAATGTCCTGTTCGGTTCCCCCCCTCTCTGTCCCACCATCATTCCATCTCAGCAGTCTGTTCTCCATCGGACTCTCCACTTCAGCTTTCCGTTTTGTTCTCCGTCGTACTCTCAGTCTCCATCTTAGTGTTGCATCCAATTCTCTTATGTGTATTTAAAAGGTGCATAAAACTATAAAAACCTCGCTTTCATAGCTATGTCTTTTTGACTGGTTACATTTCTCCAGACCAATCCCTCAGCTTTTCCCCAAACCAAAGGTGGGATGACTTCTGTCATTGTTTGAGAATCCCAGCTGCAACTGCTGCTGTAACCATTCATGACTACTCTTCGTCGCTTTATCTACCCCTCCTCTTCAACACCTCATTGCCCTATCCTCTCCTCCCTTCAGCCCCCTCCCCCCCCAACCCTGTGTCCCTGTCCCAAACCTCCATCCCTGTTCAATCTTATTCATCCCACATCCTCCAAACAGCTTTGTTTCCTCCTGCCTGTCACTTTGCGATGATACAGAACAAAGACCCCATTTTTTCTAGTCATCACGTCACTAAGCCTGTTCGACCGTCTCTTCGATGTCCGGGTTGGCTGTCGTCGGCCGTCTTCCGAACGCCACTCTAGTCCCTTCACCGTGCACTACTTTTGTGCCACGGCCCATAGAGCTCTGACAAACTTAGTGCCCTACATGGAGAATAGGGCACTATTTAGTATACAGAACCAGTCTTCAACCCGAAAAGGTATTTTTGCCTAAATCTGTTATCTCAGCGTGACAGGCTGTCTGCAGTCAAGGTCTTTACCTCTGTGTTACATCTTGCCTTGTTTTTTGGTTGAAAGGAAAAGTTTGAACCTCGCTGGGCTGAGTGCCATCTCAAACAGCCGTTACCGGATTAGGTGAATCAAAGACCACCATGCCCGACAGAGAAAGAGTACAGGAAACTAACGCTTTTAAAAAAATCTATTTATCTGCATATGTTTAAAACTCTAATACAAATACACCACTAAGGACTTAGCGAGAAACGCTATCTACCACCATTGTCACCACACAAAAAACAACTAGATAAAACCACACAACAACTTAGTGCCTGACCAACAGCCCATCCTGAATAACACCCAGGAAACTATATCACACCACTTTTAACAGGACCTGTTGGGCTTTGGTCAAAAGTAGCATGAGTGACATTATTACTGTGGGCCTTTATATTCATGCTTACAAAACAATCTTGAAAGTAAAGCAATGTTGTTTAGAGTTTTCCAGCCAATACAGTAGATGTGGAAAAATGTGTGTTGTCAACCAACAATGACAAACACCCCGGTACTGACAATATACAACAGACAGAAATGACTGAGGATGGAACAACACTAACACCAATTGCCATATATTTAATCTGAGCCTAGAGGAAAGTGTTTGTCCCAAAAAATGGAAGGAAGCACAGGCCATACCACTGCCTAAGAATGGAAACGCCCATTTCCCAACAAATGTGTGTCCTAAATGCATTTACAAATCACTCTAAAAGCAAACTAATCAGCCTTCGGCTGGCTCTCAGCTAAATGAATAAACAAACTAATAACAGACTTCCAGTACAGTGAGGGGCACTGTGCTGACGTGGATGTAGATTGAACTGAAAATATTACTTGGTTGGAGTAACAACAGACAGGCGGTTGGAGTCCACTACAGACAGGTGGTTAGAGTCACTACAGACAGGCGGTTAGAGTCACTACAGACAGGCGGTTAGAGTCACTACAGACAGGCGGTTAGAGACACTACAGACAGGCGGTTAGAGACACTACAGACAGGCGGTTAGAGTCACTACAGACAGGCGGTTAGAGTCACTACAGACAGGTGGTTAGAGTCACTACAGACAGGTGGTTAGAATCACTACAGACAGGTGGTTAGTGAACAATTACTGGCAGCGGAGGGGATTGAGCTGGTACCAGCCATTAATGGATTTTACGAAGAGGAAGAACCTCCCATCACTGTCATCACTGCCGAAGTTGACCAATCACGATAAAAAGGTCTCCAACTTCAGGTACTAGACTTACAGTTGCCTCAAGGGAAAATCGCGTGTGCAAAAATACCCGGAAAATAGACCTGAATAATGACGCGTGTGCCATCATAATCCACGCTTCCCACACTGTTGCAATCCAAACAACGAAGCACACAAATGTATGTTGGGTCTTCTGGTCTTTTTTTTTGTCCAAGATTAGTAGAGCAGTGTGGTTTTAAAACGTTTGTAGTTCTGCCTTTGTACTGTACCCATCTATTCAGTTTTGTCACGTTGGATGTTTTGTGTGGACCCCAGGTCCGCTTTTGGCAGTTCCTATTAGCAATCCTAATAAAACCCTAAAACAAAATCATTAAAAGAACAACAGACCTGTCAGGATAGTCACTCCCTTGGCCCCGCTCGGTCGGTTCGCAGTTTCAAAGAAACTATTTGGTTTGTTTATTTGTGTGTATCAGGAATTGTGTTTGAGCAGTCAGTCAGTCAGTGTGTGTGTCTGTCTGTCTGGGTGTGTGTGTGTGTGTGTCTGTCTCTGTGTGTGTGCGTGTGTGTGTGTGTGTGTGTGTGTGTGTGTGTGTGTTGACCTGTCCCACTTCCTACTGATGACCAGATGGAGCAACGGTTGTTGTGAGTTTGCAGACCTACATTATTCACCATATTATTCACACAAAAACTTAAACACACCCACACAAACACGGATGAGTTCTGGACACATATGCCCGTGCTGTAGATCTACAGCTGAATCTGGTGATTTGGGATTGGGTAATTGTTGGAATAGCTTTATAAAATGTGATAGAGTCTCAATAGGCTACGATCCGTTACAACACAATTTTCCGATTTCACAAAACACATCGAAATGTAAACAATGCTCAAAAAAGTTGTTTTACCCACTAATAGAACATGGCTTTCATGAAATAAAACCAAAGAATGAATAAGAAAATGTATATTTTAGAATAATATATAAATTGGCGTCTTTCATTTTTACATTAGTTATTTCTACAGTGAAAAGTACAATGATTTTGTACATAATGCCATGCATGACTATGGTTATTCATATCCCTTTAAGGAAACACTACTGATATAAAGACTTATATGCCTGTATTGCCACGTGTTCCCATTGTGACTGGTTTATGAGAGAGAGTGAGAGAGTGAGAGAGATTGTTAGCAGTTGATTGAAGCAGCAGCTGGCTTACAGGCATGCAAGGCTTGTAAACTGATTTCAAAGGAAGCCATGCATTCAGTTTCCCAGCTTGGGCTGTTGCCATCTGAGGCCAGGCTGATGCCGAAAGGAGCCCAGGTTTAAGCCAAGGATGGAAAGCCAATGCAGACAGCCAGTGCAGTTTAGTGAGCAAGCTTGTCCAACACCTTCAACACAACATAAGAGTTAAAGGTATACCTTAATAAAGGGTGGTACACAAAAGTTGTGTCATTTGCACAAATGTCACAAAAAGGTGAATTAAAGGTTCTTAGACTCTGCATTTTTCCCCCCTATTCAGTATCGAATAACTACTTCGATTTTGGTCAATTTAAAATCATAGTTCACTGTGGGAATATTTTCGGAATGTCAAGGGACAGTTCTGGAATATTCTGGGAATGTGTCTATGTCCAGATGAATGTAGGGCACAAGAACTGATACTGATACTCCAGGAAAATGTGCCATTGTTGTTACAGCCAAAAAGAAAGACAGCGAGGAGTGAGTGAGTGAGTGAGAGAGAGAGAGAGAGAGAAAGAGAGAGAGAGAGCGAGAGAAGAGAAGAGAAACAGCAAGAAAAGGGGGGAGAACAATAACCAAATTGAATACTCTGGAGAGGGAGCTGAAATAGCGGAGAAAATAAATGTGATAAACAATCCAAAAAAGGGAGGTGGAGAGAGTCCACCTCCCTCTCCAGTGTATTCAATTTTGAGCAGAGGGGGAGGGAGAACAACACATCACACTCCTATATTGCATTTCCATGTTGGAAAAGTGAGTCAAGCCCCCGGGAGCAGTGAAACGAAAACATGACAGAGGGTGGATTTGTGTGGGCATACGTGTAGCTGCAGAAAGTAGAGGCGCTGAGTCTAAACAAATGTTTGTTTAAGGCAGTAAAACATTAGGGTTTATACAGAATATTATGCTAGCCAGCAACTACTTTATTACAATAGTATTTATGCATTCCACTTGTCATTTTTATTTTTGTTTCAAATGTTAATTTAGTAGCCATCAGTAAGCTTTCAACACCTTTCTACCAGCACATTGGACTCCCTTTTCAGCAGTAAACAGTTCTAAATCTTTAACCTGTGAGGGATGGGAACATGTTTTGTACATACCAGTTTTACTTACTCAAACATGTTCTGAGGGCAGAAAGAAATTGATTGGTTCAGGCAAGCGCCCAACTGAATTGGAGAGGAGGCGGTGCTCATGAACATTTCAAGCTGGATCAAAAAAGCAAGTGAATGTTATCTCGACCAGAAATTCACCACTGAATGTTAGTTTAATCAAGTCATTTCAGCACATACTTCATTATAACATAATAGGCACACTTTAGCAGAATTGCACGCTCCTTGATGTAATTTGAAATGTTCATGAGCACCGTCTCCTCTCCATTTCGATTGGACGTTCGCCTGTACCAATCACATTTCTTTCTGCCCTCCGAACATGTTTGAGTAAGTAATACTGGTATGTGCACGTTTTCTACAATTTTAACTGAGACAAAGGGTAATTATTTAAAAATGTCCTGTGTATTGGGCCCCAGCTGTCAAATACTCAACCAGTCTCATCTGGAAGCTAAATAGCTACTAATACATCTTGAGTTTTAACAAACATTAGTTTCAGTGTTAAAATGCCCCACTAGCTACCCTCTAGGCAGCAAGCAAAGTACCTGGCCAGTACGTTGACCAGTATATGATAAAAAAATTCCAACTGTTCTGTCTCTAGAATAACAGAACATTTATGATGATGCAGTTAGCAGTGTCTTGGAAACTACAATCAGCAGTCGTACGACACAAACATCACGCAAAGCGCTTCACCGTGCCAGACAGCTTCATATCTATCCACTTGGACTTGGCAGAAACTCTGCGTCTGAACTCGGCGTAAGAAGCTTAATGTTATGGAGTACATAAAGCTGATGGATAAGCATGGATCGGCATGGAAGACTGAAGAATAACATTACAAACACAAAGCATGAGATTTCAGAATTGGGATCCTTTCAACCAGCCAGCCTTTCAACATACTGACCCCAACCGCCCAGACCACTCACGAACACACACACACACACACACACACACACACAAACACACACACAAACACACACACACCCACTCACCACGTCTATAATCTGCAGCAGGGTCAGGCCCAGCTCCACCAGTATGGGGGCAGAGTCGTTGTACACTGGCCTCTCTAGACGATTGTAGTTGGTCAAAAGGTCCTTATACAGCTTCCTCTGGTACTGGCCACCTACGCTGCCTGAGACACCGAGGGGAGTGAGGGCAGGACGAGAGAGGGGGAGAAACAGGAATCAGGTGTGTTAGTACTATGGTGAAGATATGATTAAGGAAAAGTGCTTTATTGAACAGTCTGGCCTCACGACGAAAACCTGCGACATCGTACATGAAGTCATTCTCCGGCATTCGTGTGTATTCACCTTTTCAAAGTCAATAAAACGTAAAGCCTTTTTTGTTTTCAAAGAAACTAATACGTAAAACCATTTACCTTTAACCTGTTTTACGAACATATTGTAACATCTTGACCTTAAGTAGGATTGCATTCACTAGGGGCAGTAGTTAATGCATGTAACTTTAAAATAATAAATGTTTTGCTTGGACATTGGTGCCAGCGATGGTGGATGGGTGTAAGCACCACCGAGTCTGTCCCCAATGTCTACAAGTTTGTATCACGAGAGAGATCAGCGATATACGTCTTTTTTTCCAACCTTAACCGACCTGGACCCCAATGCTAGCGAATTGAAATGACACGAGATTCACAATGTTTATTTTTCTAACTTCACCCCTTAACCTGTAATGTCACCGACAACCTATACCCCGATAAGTAAATAAAACAAACGAAAGTGCGTGTACGTTCAAACGAAAGTGCGTGTACGTACCGCAGGGACCTGCCACGTGATCGACGCCTAACAGCGATTATGTTCACACAGATGGACGCAAAGACAAGGGGTGGTTCATGAAGAAAACAAACTACAGGACTAAGGAATTAAATGAGAAACTTACATCAACGGCACAACTGTTATTTTTTTTAAGAAGAAACGAAACGATTTCTTCTGATCGTTTCTCTGTAATTCACTCTTCACCTCATGGAACGCTCACACTGTGGCCGTTTAATCAGTTTGCATAACAGAACGGCATTCTCATTTCATTCACTGCAGAGACAAACTCTCATTATACGAAGACCCAGAGGACACACTGTGATTAAAATAACATTACGCACAAGCGCAATACACACACAGAGACACGCGCCATAATGAACTGCTCTGAATTAACACTGTGATCTTCAGTCATGTCTAACACACGGTTGTTGTTATTTAGGTGGGATCCATTAAATGTGGTTTGCACACGACATAGCAAGGCAGTATAAATAATTTGGTGTTAATTGAACGAATATTTTAATGACTCCGGTGTGGAGTAATAACATTAAGTCGGTTGCACAATATAACCAGACTTTCCTGTATTTCAATTAGGAATAGTTTCCACTTGTGTACACAACATACTCCAGAATTTAAATTAACTTTATGAAAATTATTAAATAAAAAGAAATATTAAAAGCTAAAAAACGGATACATCATAATTACATAGGTCGCTATCCCCTTGTCATAGAAATCCTATATTTGCTCAGGTGTAACAAATCACCCCGTCCCTACAACCCCCCAAAAGGACCCCATCCCTACACCCCCCCACAAAGGACCCAGTCCCTACATCCCCCTCTCCAAAGGACCCCGTCCCTACATCCCCCTAAAGGACCCCGTCCCCACCGAAGTGAGGTGGGGGCAGCATCATGTTATGAAGATGTTTCTCGTCTGTCTCATTTTTCCATCTGTTTCTCTCTCAACATCCCTCGTTTTCCTCGGTCTCTTCGGGTTTCAAACACACAGACTTCAACAACAATAACATATCATCGTCATCATCACAATAGTCATGTTTCTGGGTGGAATTACTATGGTGCTGTCTAATCTGCAATTGTTGCCAGGAAACATGAAATAAATAGATGATTGTAATATCAAACGGCTGGAGTCATAATGTCAAGCGAAGAAACAATCTGATTAAGTCGAATTAAAAAGACACATGAATAGACACTGGGGCTTTGATGTCAAGTGACTCAGTGACTTTGATGTGATGTTGGCATGACATGAAGAATACAGAAACACACACAGTGTGCCAATGAAGCAAAATACACACACACACACACACACACACACACACACACACACACACACACACACACACACACACACACACACACACACACACACACACACACACACACACACACACACACACACACACACAGTGTGCAGATGAAGCAAAAGACACAGTGTGCAGATGAAGCAAAAGGCACAGTGTGCAGATGAAGCAAAAGGCACAGTGTGCAGATGAAGCAAAATACAGTGTGCAGATGAAGCAAAAGACACAGTGTGCAGATGAAGCAAAAGACACAGTGTGCAGATGAAGCAAAAGACAGTGTGCAGATGAAGCAAAAGACAGTGTGCAGATGAAGCAAAAGACACACGCAATGTGCCAACAAAGTAAATCAGAGGCGGAGGGAGGTCATTTGAGTGAAGTGACATCCCAATGACGCCCGACAGAGTGATTCCTATTCTGGGCATCGTCCATCCTTCAAACAACCTCCTCTCAAGTTACCAAACAGAAACTGTCCCAGACCAGCTGATCAGCGCAGACGGAGGTGAAAGGTCAGGGCCCTCATCGCCAAACCTCCTCACCCAAATGTGAAGGTCGTCTTGTCACGTGCGGGCAGGCGGGCGGGCGTGCACGCACGCACACACAAAAACACATACGCACAGAAACACACACGCACAGAAACACACACGCACAGAAACACACAAACACAGACAGACTCCACCATTAACAACAGAGGTTAACAAAGACCGGCACACGCTTAATGACTTCACGGCAGGGCAATTAGCTAACGAGACAAAAATCAACAAAACAGAGAGCCCCCGCCACCGCTGCATTCAAAATGACACGCTATCCCCTATGTAGTGCACACTACTTTAGATCAGGACCCTATCGAGAGATGGCACCCTATCCCCTATGTAGTACACTACTTTGGACCAGGGCCCATGGGGTTACCATAGGGCTCCACTCTAACAGTCCCCACTAGTAAGGTACTAGGATGTTATTGGGGAGGTGTTGGACGGACACAGACTGAAATCTGCGCAATAACATTGACTGACCCAAAATGAGGAAACAACATGGCCATGTATGGACTCGGTGGGCGTCGCCTTGCTCTGAGGAGACGCCGCCATTGGTAGACTTCATTATCTGCACACCGCCCACGGAACAGAGTTGCACTTTCTAACCTCCAGCCAAATGTATAACCACATTAAAGACGCATACTTCTATCAGATAGCACCAACCCAAAGGATTTCAAAACAAATCAAACACTGATAAACTCCCCTCACAAAAACGCAATTTGCAATGACAGCAACAAGATTTAAGACTTGTAGCCATGAGTAAGCCATGAGTAAGGCCTGCTGAGCAAAAACTGGTTGAATCAATGTTGGTTCCACATCAACTGATACATTAAATAGAATGACGCTGAATCAATCGACATGTAAACTGATTGGATATGCAAAAAGTAATCAATGTCCATTTCAGCTGACAACTAAAGCAAATGTAAATAAGAACTACAGTCCTCTTCACCCACTGGAGGCCAAAAAGGGTAGCCCAATAAACATTGTAAACATATCCAATCTTTCTATTTAATTCCCAGCCACTGCAACATAATATCACACGTTAAGACATTTGTACGTGTAGCGTTTTCTCATATTTATAGTTTTTTTTTTCTTCACATATGTTTATTAGTATTTTTATGTTTTGGCAATGTAAATAAATATTTCCAATGCCAATAAATCCCATTTTAAATAGAGAAATTAAGACAAGACAGAGAAAGAGGAAAAAGAGAGAGAACAAAGCTTGTGTTAGTCAATATGAGAACTCCTTTGAAGAACACACACCAACTTTTTTCTACCTTATTAATTATGCTAATCTTTCTATCCACAGAGAATCCATCTCTTTTTTCATAATTCTGTCTCTTTTAGTATGTCATATCCTTTTGGCAAGGAAACAGGTGCAATCCTGGCCTCATTTGTTCCTGACATTTTTTTTTTGTTCAAATCTACTGATTTCTTTTTTTTCTCTCTTCACAGCTACATCAGGAAAGTCTGTCCTAAACTGCACCCTATTCCCTACGAATTGCACTCCTGTGCTCAGTCCAATAGCATATAGGGTCTCATTGGTGACACAGCCCGTCGGTTCGGCTGTCTTTGTCTGGGAGGTTCAAGCCGAGGCTAAAACACAGTGCTGGAGTCCCAAACGTGCATTAGGGCTCTGGTAGGCTAGTGCCCTACGTGGGCCTTAGGGTGGTTTTTGGGATTCCAGGATAACCAATGTTTCTCCTTGGAACACGCCAGCGGGCCAGTCGGCATGGAGTCTTCTCTTAAAAGCTTATTTGACAGTGTTATTAACATAGTCTGTAGTGAGTGTGTGTGTGTCATTGTTATGCTTTATGACTTATTTAAAGGAATTAAACGCATCCGTGCCTGAAGACCATGTGTTCCTATTACTCATGCGCGAGCGCGAGCACGAGCACATCCATCAATGCAGGTTTGAATAAGCACGGTGTTTATGGAGCGCTGACAAACCCCCGGGATACTGTTCAGATTGAAGGCATAGCCTGGGCGTCTCTTAACTCTCGTTATTCACCCTGATTTCAGGGCTAGCCTGGGTTGCCCGGTGTGGCAGAGAGTTCCACTGTGTCACGGCTTTATTTTGTACCGCGAGCCTCCCGGCCTACGGGACGGTGACCGGAACCATGGTGGCGTGTGTTGTATGGTACGGTTGGGTGTCCAGGCTGCATGTAATTGGCATGTAGATGGCCGAATGTGTACGTCCTCCCTATTAGGGAATACTAGCCAATTTAATACATGTTGTACCATTTTCGAAGTGAAAATACAGGACTACTACCGGTCTGGCAAATCTTTGTAAAGTAAAATGTAATATATGATCGTTATGAAGCCATGAGATAATCATTTCTGTACAAACAGTGCGAATAGCTCCAAGGAGAAAACATGCCGGCACAGTTAGATATTATCCAACGTCTCAGATGCAAGGAGGAATGCCCCCGTTCGTTCAAACCAATGAAACAGTCTGGCCTGATGATAACATCTTATGGAGAAGACGGCTTTCATCTCGTCGTCGGTTCTCCTGTAGCCACCGTCCCTTTAACGGCGCTTCAACATAAAGGGTGTTATGATGATGAGGAATTGCGTTTCCGTACCTCATTTCATCCAGGCTCTCAAACCACTTAAGGTCATGGAATGGAGCTCGTCCTCTACCCAAATTCAGCTGTCAAGTTTGCAATGGTCAGGGGGTTTAGGAAGACCAGGGAACGGAACCTCAACCCTCCTGTTATGCCAAGGGATCTGAACCTCTAGAAGAGGTCGCTAGGTGTTAGGCTCAAGGTCACTACACAATTCAGGGAACAAGCATTAACAATATAAAACACAAGCACCGTGTTAGCAAGAACACACTTTCCTTGTGAATTTTGCTGTAATAAATAAATAAATATGATTTTGCCTTGAATTAAATATAGCAACATCCTAGACTGTCCAAGTATGCCACATTAAACCTGATACGAAGAGGAACCTGGGTCTCTTTATTCAATATTAAATCACCTAAAGTGATTTCTGTTAAAGACTGCGTGTCCCAAAACACACCATTTTCCCCTCCGGGCCCCAGCCAAATAAGGGCACTACACATGGAATAGGGTGCCAGTGGGACGCCACCTTTGACTGCTGATGTGTACTGAAGAGATGAAACTCGCATAACCAGATCAGAAAGGCTAAATATAAGTCAGGATTAAACACTGCAGGGATCTGTCCCAATTGACCCTTACGGAACCAGTTAACAACAGAGCACTGTGTAGAGAACAGGATGCCGTTCAGGACCTAGAGACACTGTTCTGTAATACACTACCAGAACCAGGGACCTTGTTTGGCATTTTGAAGGAGAGGGTAGAGGGGTCGGAGGTGAGGAGTAGAAGAGTACGAGGTGTACCTTTATCCTCTCCTCCTTTTACCGCTCACCTCCAACCGCTCTCCACCTTCTATCCCTCCTCTCCTCCTCGTACTCTCTGCTACTTCTCTCTTCCTTCCACTCCTTCTACACCTCAACCTTCTACCCCCTCCTCTCAACCTTTTACTCCTCCTGTTCTCTCCCTAAAAAAAAATCAATAACTGCAGTATGAGTGCAGTCATCTAGAGACTCAACATTAAGTTATAAATAAAACTGCCTGTTAAGGTTCCATTGAATGGTGTGAATAATAACAGTTCAACTGAGTATTGGCAAAAACAAACTTGCAAAAATGCGGATGAAGTGTTTCTATGATCCATCTGGGCAAATGGTGCATTAATACATTATTGACAGTTCAGGCACTCTGGCACAGTGGTGTGGCATTTCACGCAAACCCTTATACAAATTTTATCACTCTTTCTGGCAGTCTTTGCCATGCAAACAAATGTCATTTTGTGTAGTGGAATAACATTATTTAGTAAGCTGCAAGACATTAGGAATTAAATGTGGAGCAGAGATTTAAAATTACATAACATTCCCAGCCTAGGTCTACCTTAAAAATTATTCATCAGCTATAATTTATTCATTGGGTTGCATTAAAGAAAGTTTGACAAAGAGAAAAAAAAGAGCACCTCTGTCAGACTGGTAACAACGTTGCCCGCATTCAGAAGATCTCTATGACACTTCCTATTCAACAAATTTATTGAAATCATACTCCTTTATCTCCTCCTTGCCCATCTCCTCCTCCCTTCTATTGAAATCATACTCCTTTATCTCCTCCTCCCTTCTATTGAAATCATACTCCTTTATCTCCTCCTTGCCCATCTCCTCCTCCCTTCTATTGAAATCATCTTCCTTTATCTCCTCCTTGCCCATCTCCACCCTTCTTCACCTTCCTCCTCCTCCAACTTATTGTCCTTCTCTGCTTTTCCTCCCCGATACCAACGGTACCGCTCACGCCGCCTCGTAAATATTTACATAAAATTAACCATAAAAACGAGACAGAACCTAGAAAGACAACAGGACCCCCCCCCCCTGTGTTGTACTGAAATAACACTGGTTCTTAGGTTCTCATCGTAACAACAAAGCAGTGAGATGGCACAATAAGCGGCGTTCACCTGTACGCCGGCTGTCAGTGCAATGTCACTGGCAAACATTATGGCTCCAATGATCGTCTGCCGTATTGTTCTTCCCGCGGCGTTCCCATTCTGTCAGTCGCAGGCGATAGCACTCGTTGATGATAGAGAAATCAGTTCGGGAATAGACAGCCAAAACACGAGCCCATTCTCTATCTAAACACCTCCTCAAACATGTAATTATTGCACCCAGGCAGGTTGACCCCTCAAACAACATAGCAGTCTACAAAACACACTCTGTCCATTCACCCCGACCCACAACTACAAAACACACTGTCCATTCACCCCGACCCACAACTACAAAACGCACTCTGTCCATTCACCCCGACCCACAACTACAAAACACACTCTGTCCATTCACCCCGACCCACAACTACAAAACACACTCTGTCCATTCACCCCGACC
>JACXGI010015184.1:0-17808 GCA_016801175.1 Esox masquinongy
TATATATATATATATATATATATATATATATATATATATATGTATATATATGTATATGAATATATGCACTGAACAATTCATTATTTAAACAGTATTTGCGGTTTTGTGATACTATTTACTCCTTTACTATCACTGGAATGTAAAAAACAGATAATGATAAATAATAATAAATAACTACGGTGAAATGTTGTTCCTCTGAAAAAGGCAAACTCATCCCTGGAGCACGATGGGATGCCCTCCATCACAGATCCAAAGCCATCTGTCTTAGTGAGTACATACACCCACTACATGTTAATCACCTCATGGATCTAAAGAAACAGAGAAGAAAACACTTAATTTCTGGACATTAATTCTGCCTGTATACTCCTCTCTATTCAAGGAGCTAAAGACAGAGCCAAGGCCAGACACTCCACACTTAAAGGCTACTTCTTCATCATCGTTCCCTGCATCTCAAAGCTCTCAGAGGCAAGAGAATCAAAAGAAACAGGACAGGACTTTGATCAGGTTGAACAGGTGACTTTAAATGATAGTCATTGTGTATGGAATCACTTTAAAACTAGACATGGAATATAACAAAACGTCATATGGCACTGTCTGATTTCAGCCAGCAAGGAAGTCTTTGAACCCCCACCAGACACTGTAATGGAACAGTCCAGTCCTCTGAATGGAGACTTCGTAACCCCCTGTCAAAGGTTAATGGAATGATCCGGAACTCAGGATGTGTTTCTAACTGTTGAGGAGAGTGGAGATGACATGATGTAGATACTGGTCACTACACGAATCATAGGTTAAACTGCTAATGAGCAAAGTAACACTATCACCATTAATATAGTCTACCGTCTATTGTTTTAATTAGCAAACTGATCATCCAAAATGCGAATGCACTTTTTAGATTTACATTTTGTGAAAAACTGTGGTACTGAAAATACGTAGTGTATGTTTCAAAATGAATGTAACTGATGCACAATGCTTAGCAGCTAACATACTGTAAAATAGGACAAAGTATTTTTGAGACAATAAGTGAACAACTTGGACAAGGGGTTCTGTGTTATACAGTAACAGAACACTGAATGTGAAGTATTCTGTTTTGTCAAAATAGACTTTAATATCCAAATGAAATATACAACTGGTAATATTTCATACCTTACAAAATCAACAGCAATGTTTAATGGAATTAGAGTATTTTGAGTAGACTCCAACAATTCCAAATGCCATCACTTCTGAATAAAAGTGGGATACAACTCAAACAAAATGTATACTTTCTTCTCACAACAAATATACACTGCTAATACATCAGCAGGCATCAAACACCTTTGATCAACAATTCAAAATGCCATCACTTCTGAATAAAAGTGGGATACAACAACTCAAACAAAATGTATACTTTCTTCTCACAACAAATATACACTGCTAATACATCAGCAGGCATTAAACACCTTTGTAGTATCACATCAAAATAACCTCTGTACATAGATGAAGACATTTTATCATAATAGCTGTTTGTCTCACCAACAAAGTAGCAGCACCGATATCAACAAGCAAACTATATTTGGTCCATTTTCATAATTAACACATTGATTGTGGTCTTCTATAGGACTAAAGGCTTGTCTTTTGGCAGCATTCACACAGAATAGCATCAGAGTGACCAGAATGTCTGGCTTGGCTTTAACTAGTCAGGCAATACATCTGGATCCTGGCTAGTGTGAACCCAACATGACCTGACGTCTTACAATAGTCATTACATATAAGAGCCCCAGCAATGTGTGTGTGCTGACATCCTGCTGAGTTTGTCTGCGTGTTCTCCTTGACTTGTGGTCCAATCACTCTACTTCTTGGCTTTCAGAGGTCAGTGTCCAGGGTAGGGAGAACTGTGAACTTGTCCAGTAGGAAGTATCCGTTTTCATTCTGTGTTCCAAAATGTTTTGGTCTCCTTTGGTTACCTAAATAATCATGTAGTTGAGGAAGTATGCAATACAGTATGAAGTATTTTCTGTTAATGACAACAAAGTCTATGGATGGTATAAGACTTAAACAGACATCAAGATTATTATAGTAAAGTCAAATAAAAAATGGAAACAATTTAGTTGAACTGAAAGAGAATAATTAAAAGGAAAGTTCACCCATTTTTACGTGTCTTTATTTTAACTTATTTTGTGATTTAGTTGATCACCCCCAACCGTTTTTTAAATATTTTTTCCATTGCAGAATAATTTGGATGTCACATTTTGCTGTCAACCAAAATGAGTGAACATCCCTTTGATGATAATTTTCAGTTTACTAAACCCCTTCTTTTTAATGTCCTTTATTCTACTATACACACCTCAAACTAGCTGGCATGAAATGATGCCTAGTTAAAAATACTCCCAGACATTATTTGTAATGCTGAAAGCATAGCGATAGACACAGTGAAGGACCGAGTAGTTCCACGTAGTGGGTCTAGATGTATGGTGAGATTTGTGTGCCGTTCTGCCAGCCCATGCTCTCAGTCTCAGAGATGGAGCTCACTACACACAGACTGATCCCTGTCATGGTGAGGACCATTCCTCCGACAGCTCCTGCATCAACAAAGACATTTAAAGACTCAGGGCCACAAATCAAACGTATCAGTCAAAAAGGACTTCTAATTGGTAACACACACACACATTAGAATCTCTAACCTTCTGGGGACACAGAAGTATTTTCCCCATTCTAAATCCTATTTTCTCCCAATAGCACGTTGTGTGCTACTATGTTTGGCACACGGCAACTTAATAACCAAGGGACACTCACTCTTCCCTCCAAACTCCTCCCCGAGCAGCTTCCCTGTGAGCAGGGTGAGGAGGAAGCTGAGAGAGTTTGCCACAGGCACCGCCAGAGATAGATCTGTTTGGGAGGGAGAAGAGAAGAGATGAACACTGGACCACAGAGCCAGAAAACACACCACACGTTTAGATCTATGATCCACTTCCCCTACCAGTCCTAACCATCTATTAGTCAGGGAAATTTCCCAAGAAGACCACCAGGGGACTCATTCTACAGAGAGGGCCGAGTGTCAGCTGGCCTTGGAGTTTCTCCTCTGGATGTGTATCCAATTAAGACCTACTGTAGAAAACCATGCAAGGCAGATCCTAACCAATCAGTGACCTCAATAAATTACAAGGGAGTAGAGAACACTGAATGGCATTCAGTAGAATAAGCCAGACGTCTGTCAAAGGGTGACTGGCATTTCTATGGCAGTTTGTCATGTCATTTAGAGATTACAGGAATCTGGAGGATGGCATTATTAGAGGCTGATGGGTAAAACAGTCATACTGTACTTCAATGTGTTGCCATACTAATGCAGCGTACCTGTGGTGGCCAAGGTGAAATAGTAAACCAAGGACCCGCTCTGATTCAGTACGAATGGTATCAGGTACTTCAAACATAAAGGAAAATTACGTTTTAGCCCATATTTGCAGTGTAGAATGGGAGACATGGATTGAAAACACATGAAACCATTTGTATGAGCACATACAGCTGTGAATTTACCTTAACGTTTAAAAACAGGAACTTGACCTCAGCCAGGAACTGAAGAAACTTGTTCTCTTTTTTCACTTGTTCGATTCCCTCTGTGCCTCTTTTCAGAAATGGATTGGTACAGCCCCACAACACCGCCACCAGCACGAGACAAAGCACCTCAACTAGGAAACAAATGTGTTTAGTGGCTAGATCGTCACTGAAAATTAGAATTTGTTCTCAACTGATTCACCTGAAGAAATAACTGTGAGAATAATGTCTGTCAATAATCGTTCCAATTTAAATTGTATTCAAAGCGTTAATTATACTGTAAACTCAATGACAAACAAAATGTCTGTTTAAATATTTACTCACATTGTGTACAAACAACAATGCCTAAGCTCTTTTGCAGTTTGATAAGGTGACAGTGAGCACGTTTGTGATTTACAGCACAAGTGTTACACGGAAATGTTTCCCCAGCTTTCCCATCAAAATAAATGCCTTATCGAGTTTGTTGCACAGTTCTTTTAAGCGATTGAAATAATACATAATAATATAAATATGTAAAAAAAAAAAAAAAATGCTCTGTAGCTACAAGTTAAGTATACACTGTAGATTTATTTTGCAAAATGTTGCTAGCACGTTTGTAAACCATTATTACACTGAATAATGTACAGCATTTGGTTACGGTAACGTTGGCTAGCTAAGTAGCTAACGAGCTAGTAGTTAACAAACGAATTATACACTGTCGCTGGCTAGCAAAGTCAAGACCATGCTAATTCATTTTCTCTTGTAAACACAGCACAACCTTCAACCTCCAAAAATAATAAATCCAGACAGTTCGGTTACCTTGTTGTGACTCAATAGTAAAGCGTTAGTAGTAACCACTTACCCAATGACACCATTGTAAGCACAAGAGGAGACCTCAGCGAAGTTGCATTCAAGCCACTTAAACGTCACAGTTCTGCAACGTTGAATACGTCAGACCAATTTATTTTATCTGCCTATTGGGTTGTTTCATTTCAGAAGCAAGGTGCATCTTCATGAAGCATTACATTAAATATATTCTTAGTTTAAGTATTCTTGTATAGTAACATTTGACTGATTTATACATCTTAAACTACCCCAAATGTATTGCAATAACACACTGAGATCTGTAATGCACTCTTAAATTTGCGGTAATGTCTTCTTTCCTCCAGATGAGGGTACCAAATCGTTAAGTTGCCAGTCATGAAAAGTCGGCTTGCAATTTTGTCCAACTCACGTTGAAATCAATGTAAGTGTTCGACACGTTGTGCCATTCTATTGACTCATTGTAGCCACGTGTGTGGAACCAATTTGGGGGATATGGTATTGGTGGGAACAGTATGGGGGTGGCACGGGTCAAGTGATTTAACCGCTCCGTTATGATCGGTAGATGTCATGGTCGAGGGAAAACATTGCATTGTGCTTCATGCTACAATGTAGGTGGACTGCTGGAGTTCGGACGGTAGCGTGTGAGAGTAGCTAAGCAAACGGACTGGGTAGGATCAAGTCCGAGTTACAAAGCTGGTGTTCCTGTCTACTTGCTGAGGCGCCAAATATGTCAGTAGTTTTGTGGCGCTGATCATGTAAGGGTGTGGCTGTATTGGTGTTTGCCACTCTTTTTGTAGGAAGAATAATACCGAGCAACATATGGTGAAGTGCCTTGCCCAGGGACACAAAAACAACAATTAGCCAAGTCAGGATTCGAACCGGAAACCTTCCAATTACCAGTCTGACTACTTGGCCCACAAGTTAAGTTTAGGTCCAGCTGCCTAAGTGGATACATATCTGCATTATTCTGAGATGGCATCAAGAGGCTGCAAGCATCCGGCAGACGCATTTTGCTATGTCCGCGGCCAATTTATCAAGACGAGCGAAAAAGTACTCGGTGGAAGCATCTGCTAGGATGTGTGAGGCCTACAAGGCATATTTCGGCATGCCTGTCGGGTATCCAGACAAACCATGGACACCTCATTTCACCTGCGAGCACTGCAAAAAAAAAAAACTCTGGAAGGTAAGATGGACAATTGTTGCTCTCAATTTTGTTATTAAATTTGTCAGTTTAATTTTAAAATGTTTTACAATTTTCAGTGTTATTGAAAAAATATATCATATGCAAAAATGTTGTGAGACTCTTTCACACATTAGTCATGGGTGAAATCTATGTATTTCTATAGGATGGTATGGAGGGGAAAAGAGCTATGAAGTTTGCTATCCCAAGAATTTGGCGGGAACTCACTGACTACTCAAGCTACTTCTGCGTGGCGGACCCCTCCAAACGTCGGACTGGCAAGAACGCACCTGCTATCACGTATCCGGACCTTCCTTCATCCATGCCACACTGCCATGAGTTCCCCGTACCCACCCCTCTCGAGAGAGGCCAGCCGTCTTTAGAAGAGAGCAGCAAGTCAAGAGAGCGAGGAAGACGTTGTAGATCCAGATGACAATTTCAGAGGTGGAGCTGAGGAGAGACACCCACACTACCCCAACCAAAAAGACCTCAATGACTTGATTAGAGATCTTGGTCTCACCAAGTTCAGTGCCGAGCTTTTCGTGTCTCGGCTCAAGCAGTGGAACTTGTTGGATGAAAGTGTGCAAGTCGCAGATCAGAGGAAGCGCCACCAACCCTTTTCCAGAATGGGAGACATGGATTGAAAACACATGAAACCGTTTGTATGTGCACATACAGCTGTGAATTTACCTTGATGTTTAAAAACAGGAACCTCAGCCAGGAACTGAAGAAACTTGTTCTCTAGCCAAGTGGATGGAACCCATTTGGGGCATATGGTATTGGCTGGAACAGTATGGGGGTGGCACGGGTCAGGTGATTTAGCCGCTCCGTTTTGGTCACGGGAAAACATTGCATTGTGCTTCATGCTGCAGTGTTGGTGGACTGCTGGAGTTTGGACGGTAGCGTGTGAGAGTAGCTAAGCAAACAGACTGGGTAGGACCAGGTCTGAGCTACAAAACTGGTGTTACCGTCTACCCGCTGAGGCATCAAATATGTCAGTAGTTTTGTACTTAGGGTTTCTATTTATTGAGCCAGGTAATAAACTTGACTTTTTGTAACTCTGGTTTCTGTTTGACTGCTTGCCTGTTATGGGCCCAGGACCTGCTTGTTACAGTGGCCCAGGGTTACATTGTGTGCATGTTATTACGTGTACAATCTTGTCATCAACAGGGATACTGTTTCCCGGCTTTATAGAAGCTCCATTATTGACTGTTGTTCTATTTACTAAATTTGTGTCAATACTGAAGGTTCTATACAGCCCCTTCAAGAGTAAGTTTGCTTGACAAAAAAACATCAAAATCCAGGAATATTTCACAGTAGTGATAAAGAAAAGCTTTTTCTGGTGGCAAATTTAATTTCCAAAGCTTGAAATATGCCAACTTTGGGGATAAATAAGAATTGTCTTTTTATTTGGATATTGCATTAAAGCCTAGTAGTAGAAACATGCACACAGTATTAGAACTATCAACATTTATTTTGTCAGAAACCCAACAAAACAAACTGGAAAGTGTAAAGTGCAAAATCATTTGATATAAAACTAATTAGGACTTAAATTCATAACTGTCTGCTTTCCGGACTTCCACAGTGGTTCAGTATCGACTTTTCTCCAAAACACTGTCATGATTTTTGCCTGTATGGTGAAAACCACAACCATGACGTTGTTAAAAAAAGACCTTGCATAAGAATAAACTGAATTCATTAAAGAATGTGTCAACATCTACCTTTGACAGAAACACACAGTAGAATTAGCGAGGACATGTTCAAGTTGGTTGCTCTGCCCCCAATGCACTGAGGGCAGAATCATTCTTTTCAAGTCCTGAATACTGTAGTCAAAAATGCATATGTTTATGTCCATCTTAGTGTCCATTGCTTCCCTATGCACTTTTTTCATTTTGGTTTTCCAACATAACATGCAGACTTCACCATGTGTCCAACAAGCTAGAGATCTGCTATGTATTTCCAAGTGACGGTGGATCATGTATG
This sequence comes from Esox masquinongy, assembly GCA_016801175.1. Classification (NCBI taxonomy): domain Eukaryota; kingdom Metazoa; phylum Chordata; class Actinopteri; order Esociformes; family Esocidae; genus Esox; species Esox masquinongy. The sequence continues at coordinate 7,493 of JACXGI010015184.1, forward strand.
GTGACCACTGTCGAATCACTGACTGTACTCTGCTGCTCCAAGTTGTTTTCCTCCAGGCTGTTTAGTTCACCTCCAGGTAGCCGGAATCCATTTCCAGACTCACTATTAGAAGGAGCGAAGCTTCTGGATGCAGAGCTGGCTCGTAGGTTTCCCAAGGGCATGCTGGTCTGGATTGTAGAGGAAGAATCCATTTTCGGACGTGGTGGAACTTTGGAGACGGTACCTAACACTCTGGACACATGAGTCCGCCTGATGATGGGGAAAGAAATTTGAATATGTCTTTAACACTTAATAACAATGCCACAGAAAGAACTAATGCCTCCAAAATAATATTCTATTGTATTCTAAAGGTTAACGTTAACTCTGAGCCCACACAATAACAAATAATCGTAAGTTGCATGTATAAATGTTGTTAAATATTTTAATAATACATTTTAAAATATGAATACCATCTGGATTTGGACAAATAAACAGTCAACAGTAAATACTGAAATGAAATTGTGATATAACAGACATTAAATCTTTGGTAGATTCAAAATCACCAAACTGCTGTTCAGTATATTCAGTTTTTCTCTGTGGCCCTGTTAACACTAAGGGCCGGTTTTGCAGACACATATTAAACCTAGTCTAGGACTAAAAAACAAGCTTAATGAAGTTTTCTGTTGAACTTCATTTATTAGTCATAGACTAGGCTTAATCCGTGTCTGCGAAACCGGCACTAAATGTTTAGCACAGCTATTTGACATCATCGGAAAACATGGCATCGGAAACAGCACTGTTTTAAAAACTGCAAATGGTTCACTGAATCACTGAGAATGTCATTGTGGCTTATTGATACGGAATGCAGCCTGACCTGTTGTACGTCTTTAGGATAACGAGCAGGATGGTTAGAAAGATAATGATCGCCACGACGATGAGGGCAATCATAGCCCCTGAACCTGGGAATGAGAAGGGCAGCTGTTATTCATTCCTGAGAGTGAACGGCCATTCAGCACCCAGTCATAAACATTCCTCCGCCGGCCACACCGGACCCTGATGATCCTCTCACTGTTTATGGCATTGTTGATAGTGCTGCTGGGTGTGACTGTAGGTGAGCCTTTTAATAAAAGAGTTCACTAAGTTGTCGGCACTCCTTGGGACTGTCAGTGTCATAAAAAAACCTTCCGGTGTGTCACACCGTCTTGATTAGTTGAAATGAAACACTGGGATATTATTTGTCAGGATATGTAAAGCGGGGGAACACTAGGGGCTATTGATTTGAACTTCCAAACGGTAGGTCATTGTGTCGTATGATAATTTACATTGTGGAGCTTCTACCAAATGTTTGTTGACTCATTTGGACTCCAAATAAAATGATGCTAACAAGACACAACAAACACGTACACACACACACACACACGTTTGTTTTACTAGTGAAGGCTATTTAATGTATTCCCAGTTCACAAATCGTATTTACCTTAACTTAAAACTAACCCTACCATTAACCCTAACCTTAAGCTTGAATGTAATCCAAACTCCATAATTCCAACGTTAACCATGAACCTAATTCTAATCCCAAGCCAAAAATAACTTTTTATAGAACTGAAGACCAGCCATCTGTCCTCAGTTTGCCAGATTTGTCATGCTTTAGTATACTTGTAAGGAATCCTGATTCCCTCAAGTATAGTAACACACACGCTCGTACACTTACTCTGTGTGAGTATTTGTTCTCTGGACTTGGTGGTGGTGGTGGCATTGGACGACACTGTGGTGAATTTGGTCACAGGGGAGGCAGTTGAAGTCATCTTCAACAGTTTCCTGTGGAGGCAGAGAAAACGTGCAGCGTGTTGTTTGGTGCGTTCAGGATCTGCAGACAGCCTTTCCGTTCAGCGTAATGATGGATCCCTCTAACAAGGTGTGTTTTGTGAAGGCACATCCTGTTAAATATGTTGTTCAGATGCCAGTTACGTGCTACATAGGTAGCTGTCAGATGACTCCTAGTGAATTTGACGTCACTCTGTGAGTTGTTGCCGATGTGTTGGGCACATTTTGAAATTGACGTACGGAGGCTGTTCGGTAAATAGTAACAAAATGGACACTGACTGGATTCTTCACTGAAATCCTCCATTCAGCGATGAAATCCTTTCAATGACTATTGAACTTTCAGTGACTATTTAACTTTCAGTGACTATTTAACTAGCACCTCACATATCCTTGCAGATAAAGTGGGAAGTCATTATGGTCAAACATTAGCAATAGTGGCTATTGCTAATGTTTAGCCATAATGACTGCCCACTTTGTTTTTTTAATTATAAGTGGTGATACTCTGTGTAGATATAAGTGGTGATACTTTGTAGTTATAAATAGTGATACTCTGTGTAGATATAAGTGGTGATACTTTGTAGTTATAAATGGTGATACTCTGTCTATACTGAGAATTTCCTGGAAAGGGAGTTTCTAGTTGCATGTTAGAACCTGTCATTTCTAACAAGTTTTAGCTTCACCCTAGGCTTTCAAAATATATAATTTTCTGCAGCATACATCTTATGACGACATTTAAAATGACATTTATGACGTATTTAAATGAACATTCATATGGAGCAAAATATATACGTTAAAGGAAAATTTCACTGTCCTACAACTTAACGTAAGTCATAATTTTAGCATTTGGTACAAAAGAATCTAATGGAGTATGTTAAAATAAATTACCAAAAATTAACTCCATAATCATTAGGATGTTAAGTTTGTAATGGCTTAGAAAACCAAACCATGGATTACAGTTTCTCTTGGCCCATGGGATTAATTTAAGGGTGAAGAACCAACAAACATCCATATGTAAAATAGTATACTTTTCCTTTTAAAGATTCGTGTTGTCATACTCAAGGTGTCATTCCACATGATCTGGTGAAAACTACTTATATTGAAATTAAGGCATTTTACTCAGTTACTAAAATCTTCTCTATTTATTGTTTTGGTGTAATGAAGCCTCAACACTGTTGACAATAGAGACGTATTGTATCTGTACCAAATTGGAGAGGTGTGACCAGCTGTTACATAGGGTGCCCAGGGGTGTGGCCAGCTGCTACATAGGGTGCCCAGGGGCGTGGCCAGCTGCTACATAGGGTGCCCAGGGGCGCGGCCAGCTGCTACATAGGGTGCCCTGGGGCGTGGCCAGCTGCTATATAGGTGGTGTATTTATCTTGCTGGCTCAGGGATCAGATCTACTGACCTTTCCCTTCCTGGCCACACATTTTCAGCGCAAGGCTACCAGCTGGTCATGCAGTATCACCCAGGTGCTGGGTTATTATAATTCACTGGCGATGTGGAGGAGTACCGCTGAGAGCAGCTTGGCCTCCAGGTGAATGTGTGTGAGTTTGTGTTGGAGGGGGGCTATTGAGATTTCAGTGAGTGCAGTCTGAGCTGGTGCTTCAGGAGAGAACAACATTGCGCTGTGAAATGCAGAAAACCCTGGAACATGGAAAAGAAGTCTTGGTACCATTACAAGACACACACACACACACGCCAGCCAATGGGGGTCTGCCAATAATCTGAGCGTGATCACACAAACACACAATGACAAACACACCGACACAGAGAGACAAACTCTCGCCCTCACACAGACAGAGGAAAAGAAGCCAGTACTATTCCTAGCTTATCGCATTCAAATGGCTTCACCGCCACAAAACATGCAAAACACTTTCCTAACAGCGATTACAATTCCTCTAAAAGAGCGTAGATAGCTGCCTGCTCTTCTGATGCAAAGCCTTGTCCAGCTACCCCAGAGATCAGGGAGGCCCCAGGTCTGTTTTACATATTAAAAAGCTGATGTCTGGAGTGACGGACATGCTGGACTGTCCACAGAGACAGAGGCATCTAGTAGAGGCAGAAGAGGAAGCCGAACAGCACACACCCTCGGATCTTCTGGTTCATGCACGGTCAACGCCCTCAGGAGACCGTACCCAGATGCTATGATGTTGGTCTCAGTGGGAGAGCCATCCCCCAAAGGACCTAACACACAGACTTGAAGTTTATACGAGGTCAGTTGCTATGGACACTTGGACTGTAAAAGGATCATAAGTGGGATGTGATTTACTTTCATGCTAATCCGTATAAATCAACAACCATTTACATCCTTATCTCAGCCCCACTTACAAAGATATTTTACAGTACGTCATTAGAGCCAGGTAAAAAAAATGTTATGATCTGATGCCAGATACTCCTTTCTCAAAATCTATTGAATTGAATAAAACCTGAATGACATAACAGAACAAACGTAATGATAAGTGGTTCATCTCCTCGGTCAACCGATTGCCCATGGGTATGATACATCTAGGACAATAAGATAGTTGTCCATAATCTAAGTTACTTCAAGTGTTGAGGATAAGCCTTTTATGGCAGCAGCCAAACAGAGAAAACCAAAGCATGGATTGTGTCTGTCTCCGGCTTAACAGACTGCTGTACAGTTTAGGGAACAAATGTTGTACATTACTTGGTAATTTGGGCAAACCTTGAGCATGCGACAGTGTTGCAGCATCATCCCACATCCCAGGAGTATTAACAAGCCCTGAGGGTAATAGAGTCGACCACTGTCCTCACACCCTCCGGGAGAAGCCGCCAACTGGCCACGTCACACTATTTTAAAAGCTTCCTCCACACCAGTCCTCCTTGGTACTTTTTGCCATGACGCCCGCAACCATTTTCACCCAGTTTTCTCTTGGATGAGATAACCTGAGCTGGCAATTTGGGAAGCTTGGTGAGATGTGGTTTAGACCCCCTGGGCATGGCTTTTCCGTGAAACCCAATTCACTGCCTGGGATCCTCCTCTGTGTGCTGGACTAGGATAATCAGGAGGTTCATGGGTAAACATCAGGCTGTATCTAAACTCAGTTAGTCGAAAGGTCTACTTTTTAAAATACGGATATTTTGCTTCAGATTCAGATTTCACCCTGTTTCTTGTCTGCCAGCTTCAGCTGTGTCATATAACCCAGTGTTGCCTGTTGACTCGCTTACTAATGACCTATTTATCAGCTTGGCTATTTACTGAGGTGACAACCGTTGATTAGTACTGGATCACATGTTTCATAGGTGAGGCACAGACGTTACAGGGATGTTCTCCGGACATTTGGACAGGCGACCAGATGCCATGTATTGAAACATCGTCAGTAAAGGGAAGACAGAGAAGGTAGCTAGGGTCATAGCTTGGTGAAACACGACTGAATGTTGCAGTAACCAGGCAATTACCCCCAACAAACAATAGTCTATTACTATTACTAAACATAAACCTGACTAAAGACTGACTTCAATAGTCTATTACTATTACTAAACATAGACCTGACTAAAGACTGACTTCAATAGTCTATTACTATTACTAAACATAGACCTGACTAAAGACTGACTTCAATAGTCTATTACTATTACTAAACATAAACCTGACTAAAGACTGACTTCAATAGTCTATTACTATTACTAAACATAGACCTGACTAAAGACTGACTTCAATAGTCTATTACTATTACTAAACATAAACCTGACTAAAGACTGACTTCAATAGTCTATTACTATTACTAAACATAAACCTGACTAACGACTGACTTGAATAGTCTATTACTATACAAAAACCTGACTGTCTGAATTGAATAGTCTATTACTCTACATTAACCTGACTAATGTCTGACTTGAAAAGTCTATTACCATATATAAACCTGACTAATGACTGACTTGAATAGTCTGTTACTATACATAAACCTGACTAATGTCTGACTTCAATAGTCTGTTACTATACATAAATCTGACTACTGTCTGACTTCAATAGTCTATTATTATACTGTACATAAACCTGTCTAACTATGTGTATTTCCACAATTATGATGTTCCACACAGACACAACTATTCATCCTCTCCGTGAGCTTCATTTCCTCTTATTTCCCCTCAGCAAACAAATATGTTTGTATTCCGAACGAGAAGCAGTACAGTTTAGTTTCCCTTTTTTATTTTTTCAAAGACTGGCGTTGCTAGACTTTCGCTAAACGGTACATTGAGCCTCCATAATCAAATGGCCTGAGTCAATATTGAACCAGTCAATCAAAGGCAGGCATTTCTGAAGCAGCAACATGGCACAGGTGCAGCTAGTCGTTCTACTCTTCAGGGCCTGGGGAATGACGTTTGCAATATTCGGGCTTCTCGTCGCACACTACACACCTTTGTTATCTCCTAATATTTCACCACAGGTTTGACTCTGTTTCTAATGCGATTCGCTGCCCAACTCAACACTGTTGACAGTAGAGACGTATTGTCATTGAGAAGCATTTAAAAGAGCTGGAATTTCTGTATACTTCCTGAAATCAATGGAATTTCCACATTCCTAGTTAGTAGCTGGTTCATCATGTATTGCCTTTCCAGAGAGCCAATAATATCAGTCCTTAGGTGATGAGAATTCATTGTATTACACCCAATTTAAGCATTGTTAGAAGCCTTTTAATTTAAGCATTGTTAGAAGCCTTTCAATCATGTAAGCCATCCTCATGTAATAAAACATCAGTGTGTTACTGCTAACACAATTGTTCCTCCAGTGAAAGTCCACCTCACCACAAAGGGATTGAACCAGCGATCCACTGCTCTGCAAGACAGGGCAACTTTCTAAACAACGTTCTATGTGGAGGTGTTCATGGCTCTGAAATGTTGGACCCAATCCAGATCAAACCCACAACTTCCCACTTGGCCAGATATGCATAAATAAAAAAGTAGAAAGCTGTTTAAATCAGAACTGAAAATAGAAAGAGAAAGAAACCTTAACATGGTGTAGCCATTCTCATGAACAAGCTAAACAATCAATATTGGCAAAATGAGCTGGCTCACAAAAAAAATAAACGTAGTGACACTATCACAGATTTATGATCGTCACTGCCCTCGCTAGTTAAATTGTACTGACATTCCCAGATGTATTTTGTCTGATTCTTCCACTATCCTCCAATAGGGAAGTAATACTTGTAATGTAAGACAGGGGAAGATGGAACTCCCCTAAAACAATTACGCTGGCCTCCTCTCTGCACCCCATAAAACACAACCCCGTCCAAAAGAAAAATAACAGTCCCAAAACCCCCCTTGATTGACAAATCCCCCCGCCCCCCCAGTTAAGATGGACTTATCGCTGACACCGTTCATCACACATTAGACATTATTAGACATTGAGTTTATCAAACTACTTTGATATAGTGTAAACGTTCACAAAGGAGAACCCCCCCTAAAACAACGAGGACAAGGATTGTTTTTTGTTGCGACTGGAGGGAAGCCAAGTATGGCAGAATGGGAGGTCCCTTACAGAACCGTACTGAGAGAAACCAGTCTAAATAAACAAGATAAAGTCGAAACAGATTTCATATGTTGATATGGGAGACACTGACTGCTTTTCCCACAGGTCCGTGTTTTGTACGTCTTGGCATGTTGACAAAGTAACACCAGGACACATCTCACTCCACGTGAACGCTGATGTCATGACACATCTATTCCGCATCATGCTTCTGCCATGTCTACCTGTATCCCCAAGCAATTAACTTTCTCTCCTTGGATAACACCTCAGTTAACACCTTTGGTACGACCCTAACACTCCTATTAACACGTTGCATGAACCAGACCGAGAAATTAAGCTTTTCATTTCACCTGTAACGTGACCTTTACACTGGCAGCGATAATAGTATTCTGAATCCTTACTAGTAGTGTCTGGAATGTCAGCAATGGCCACAGACTTACCTGCTGCTGGTGGGTAGCCACGTCTTCTGGGACACCCCCCCCCCTCTTCCTGGTTCTATCCCAGATCCAGGTAAGCTGGTCTAGGTGTCAGTGCATCGAACAACTCAGCAGAACTCCAGCACAGCCCGTTACAGTTGGTCCAAGAGTACGCACGCGAGACAGAGAGCGATTTTTCAGTGCTTTCCCTCTTTCAGAAAGCGCACCTAACTGTCTCGACCGTCTGTCAAGTTCTGTCCCGGCCGTTCGATTCTTCCAGGAGCCTCAAAAGCGGCACCTGGCCCCTGGTCCTTCAGCTGAGGGGGGCATAGTCCAATCAGAGAGCGTCATAGCTGTGGGAGGGGACTGGAGGGCAGAGGAGAGGGCTACTGCGCCAGACAACAAAGAATAATAAAAAGAAATCTGTGTGAGAGTGAAAAAAAAACACGTCCAAGAAGTCCTTCGAACCCCTGAAACTCCACACGAAGAAGAAAATAAAAAAGAGCAAAAGAATGCTGGTCGGATTCCTGTAGCGCCTGTGCAGTGTGTGGAGTGACGGAGCCTGGGAGGGAGGGAGCCTGGGAGGGAGGGAGGGTGGGGGGAGGAAGGCTGGGCGCCACGCTGCTGAGTAACTGTAATTCTGAGCAGCTGGTTTTTCAGGTTGGCCTGCTTGGCCGTGGGTGGGGCCGTGAATATATCAGGATGATTCTCCTTTAGTCTCAGCGTGCCCGGGCTGGTCCATGTCCCAAATCCACAGGGCATCCCAACGCCATCACACACAGAGGGTGCGGGTGTCTGTCTGTGTCCAACCTATGAAGAGACAAAACATTAAAGGACATGACCCCAACACCAGATGTACCCCGACATCCACATGTTCACTGTATGAAGTCTCTCTGAAACCTGTAATCAAAGGACCAAAAACACCAAACTATGTTACTAAATGACCAAAACTATGAAAGAGGTCTCTCTGAAATGTATGAAACGATGAAGTCTCTGGACAGTGTAACTGAATGAACTTGCCAAAACAGTTGAGTCTCTCTGAAACCAATAATAAAATTACAAAAATAACCAATCGATAAAGTTTCTTGGAAACTTCCGAAGGGTCTTGTTTTCTGATCGGCTCAAAGGTCGCGATTAAGGACAGCCAATCACTAAAGGCCTAGCGCTAGCCTTGGGTGGTCACCAAAATACAGCATGAGCACTGCATCTGTGAGTTAGCACGGAACAAAAGTGTGTCCCCAGCTATTACCAAAATAATCAATGAAGAGTCTATGAAACGTGTAATCAAATGAGGCTACCTGAAGGCCCCACCCCTTGCAGTTTTACCAAAAATAATAAAAACAATGGTTCTTATGTCCCTCAAGCTCTACATTATTTCCAATTTCGTGGAATTCATGTAATAACCCTCTGAGCATACATTAATATTTGTATACATATCATTGGTCTGCTACAGAACAAACATACAATGGCATGATTTTTCTCTTTCAAAAATTCACTTCCCTTGCCCCAAGAGGGGTGTTCGATTACCAAGACAAACAGCCTCAATGAAAGGCTTGGCCCAGAAGTGTCTCAGTGAATTGGAAACATGCTTTCTGCCTCTGAAATTCCCTTCTCTCCCCTCTCTTCTCACCAGATCCCATGACGGGCAGCAGACACAGCTAGCGGTTAGCATCATGTTACCTGAAGACCTGGGTTCAAATGGCCTATTATTCAAAACTGTAAAAACAAATGGAATGCCCTGGAGTGAGGTTTGCACACTCCAGGGCATATGACTAATCGTTTGGGCTTATTTAGCCAGGCAAGATCAGTTATCTTAATTAAGCTCTGATTAGTGGTTTTGATTGATTTTACATAGTGTTTGAATCTAGGTCAGATAAAATCTGGTCACAGGTGGTGACTCTCATCTCGTAGGACTCCAAACATTAGTTGCTGCACTTTATCGATGTTATGAGTCATTCAAACAGGCACATATTCAATTTTAGAAACCCTATTTTGTCTTCTTGGGTGATGAACACCCATTCTAAAGATTGGGATTGGATTTCACACAGATTTATTACCAATTAATAACTGGTTCATTTATTTTCAAGGTTAAAAAAAGTTAATAATTAAAGTGGTTCTCAGTCTCCTTTTCACTTAATTTAACTCCTGATTTACTTGGCCAAAGCCAGATCTCAGTTAGATTCCTCTCCTCACAGGTAACAAGTCCTTAGGGACATTTAAGTTCCCTTTGTGAACAAGTACTCACTGCTTTGGATATTTGGTTATGTTACAACATAAAATCAAAATGGATTTGATTAGGAATGTTTGCCACTGATCAACACAAAAAGGTCCACAATGTCAAAGTGAAAAATAAAATCTGCAAATCTGTTCTAAATGAATTACAAAAATAAAATAGAATAGGATTTATTGCATAAGTATTCACCCCCTTTGCTGGGGATAACCTGAACGAGCTGTTGCGCTCAAGTGATATAATTAGATGAATGGAGTCCACCTGTGTTTCAACAGTGTTGCATTCAACCTTGATGTGTAGAATTGATCAAATACAGTATGTCTGACATAGTAAAGATGGATAAGTATTGGTGTTGCTGTTGACAGCAGGTAAGTGTTGACAGCAG